>PITA01024703.1:10256-25897 GCA_004023965.1 Spilogale gracilis | reverse complement strand
AACCTCTCCCTGACACAGCCCCATTGAAACAGAACTCCTAGGCATGTGTGATCTCCCCTCAGCAGCAACACTTTCCATGATCTGTGGGATCCCGGACTGTGGCCATTCTGTTTTCTTACTCCTCACCCCACTTTCCCTCTTCTTCTCTGTTGCAGTCCAAACCCAACAGTTCCTAGCCCCCAGCTCCTCAAAAGGCCAGTCCCAAACTCACCTCCTCTAATCTTCCTTCCCTCAGCGCTCTGTTGACTTTCCTATACTCAGGCTCCCCTCTGTGCCTCTGCTTTCTGACGGAAGCATACACAGTGCTCTTCTGTTGCTTCAGTTATGTCATTCATCCTTTCCACTGAAGCTATGAGGTCACTAAGAAGCTCATGAGTCTCCTGCTCCTTTGAAAACGCAGCGCAATGGATTTGCAGCCCTGGAGTTGGTAACCTTAACAGGAAACTTACTCAAGCATCTGAAGCCTAATTAGAATTGAACATTTCTTGAGTACCCACTGTCAAAATACATTTTACATACGAGCAATTTGCAGTATTGAGAGCAAGGAGCACTGAAAACACCTATTAAATAGATAGCAACAGTCTAAGAGAGAGCGCGTTGAACCGGGAGAAAGAAAACTTGAGGTCTGGTTTTGCTGGTAATGCCACATATGACTGGATACTTTTTGTCCCCAGGGTTCTCAGCCTTAAAACGAGGAGTTGGCACAATTCAATTTAAAATGTAGATTTCCTTAAAGTTGTACTGGCTCAGTTTTATAACTAAATATCGAGGTGAATCAGCCAGGCTGATTAAGGACAGTGAATATTCCAGAGGCTGAAAAACACCTGACAGCAAACTGGAAAAAAAAAATCATATGGGGTTCTAGTGCCCCCTGCTGATCCTTGCATTCCCTGATCCCTGGATTCCCTGAGATGGCAGCGGGTGGAGTGAGGCTGCTGGGAAGGGAACACGTCACAGTATGGCGCTGTCTGCCCAGTGAACTGCTCAGACTTTCCTCAGAGGGGCTCCTCATCCGCTTCCACTACACCAGCCACTGTCCCTGACTATGCAGAGGATGCGCGTCGTGTGATATGCTACGGAGCGAAGGACAGCAGTTTGAGAGCCCAAAAGAGATGAACTCCAATGTTGACCCAACCACTTAAGTTCCTGTGTGACTTGAGCCTGTTTCCTCATTTTAAAATTTGACAATAGGATCTTCTTCACAGGGTGGCTAAGAGGACCAGGGAGTTCCTGCAACAGTGCTCTATGTAGTGTAGCACTAGAGAAGTGTAGAAGCACGATTCATGCTCTCAAAGAGCTGGCAACCAGCCAGGAGTACAGGCAGGTGCTAAGCTAAGCATATAAATAATAATGCTTGTTGTGCATTTTTGACCACCTCACACACACCGGGGACTCTAACAGAATATGGTAATAAGAAAGCAAGCACCATGGAGACCTGAAGGAGGGTGGATCACATGTGGATAGGGCATGATTCATGGTAGAGGCAACCTGGGCCCTGGACTTTAGTGAGTGGTTAGGACTGAAACAGGCAGATGCATTTACGCAGTCGATGTTGTGCTCATCCTTAACAATCTCCCTTTGTTTTATCTCCACAAAGGTACCCCTTACACTTATTATAGTTGTACCCTTCCCCTTCCCACGTCACCTGTCTGAAGCTACTCTTCTCATTCCTCTATCGTGGCATCTAATTTACTCTGCTTAATTTAAAGTTTATAATGTGAAAGTCTGTCTCTCAAGCTCCTTCCACACACTTCCGTCGAGTCGGGGAATCATTGTTAGTACTCATCTATCTGTAAGACCCCACGGTGCAATGCTTACCACGCTTACATGTGGAACAGCAGCGTTTTCATGCAGAACATTGGGGCTGCCGTTCATAAGTCTCAGCTTCATTCATCCATCCATCCAGCAAACACTGACGGCTGTGATTCGTTAGGCACTGTGCTGGCGCTAAGGGTCGCAGACACAAGCTGCTCACCACCAAGAATTTACCATCTGTGGGGCAGGAAGATGACCACAGTTCCATGTGATGGGTCCAAAGAGCGAAGTGTTAGCAAACACAAGTGAAAAATAGCCACTAACGCTCACAGAGGACTGAGAGTCCACCGGTACGAGGCTGGACCATGCAGCCCTCTTAGGAGCCCTCCTAAGTTAGGTGCTTTTTATCATCCGCATTTACAGATGAGAAAACCAAGGCATAAAGAGATTAAACAACTTCCTCAAAGCGACAAAACCAGAGTTCAAATCCAGGCCTGACTTCTGGAGTCCACCTTTTTCAATTACTTTATTGTCTCCCAAGCCAGTGAAAAGAGACTATCTAATGAGTACTGTAACTCATGGAGAAGAATCGGGCACAGAACTGCCAACTCTGCCTCTTTGCTAAAACAGCTACACACAAGACATGAGGATAGGATGGTGGGGAGCACGACCATAAACCAAACTATTCCTGCCCTCAGGGAGCTCACCGTCTACTGGGGGGGTTAATACATATAAACCAATACATTTAATCCAAAGGATACTATGACAGGCTTATAATCAACCGCAAGGTCCAGAGGAAGCAAAAATTGCATCTGACTGGGGAATACTAGTGGGATTCTTGCTGAAAGAAGCATTTGGCCTGGGTCATTGGGGATGAGTAGGCTGTAGAGAAATATAGGTGAGGGAGTAGAATGAAGGTCACCAGGTTTAAGAGCATTAGGCATGACAGATCTGACTAGGGCTTTTAACTGGAAAGTAATGAACTGTGATTGCTTTAAGAAAAAATAAAATAGTTTAAAGCATCACATCAAAAGTAAAAGCAGCAAAAGTAAAAATTGATAAATTGGACCGCATCAGAATTAAAAACTTCTGTGCAAAGGACACAATCAATAGAGTGAGAAGGTAACCCACAGAATGGGAAAAAAAATATTTGCAAAATGTATATATATCTAACAAGGGATTAAAATCCAAAATGTATCAAAAAATTCTAAAAACTCAACAGCAAAAAAAAGTCCCAAACAATCCAATAAAAAACTGTGTAAGATTTGAAAAGACATTTCTCCAAAGAAGGCACATGAACAGTAATGAGCTACATGAACAGGTGCTCGACACCACTAATCATCAGGGAAATGTGAATCAAAAGTACGATGAGAAACACCTGACACTCAGTAGAGTGGCTACTATTTTTAAAAATTTTTTAATCTTAAAAACAGAAAATAACAAGTTTTGGCACGGATGTGAAAAAACTGGAACCCTGTGTACCGGTAGTGTGTATGTAAAATTGTGCGGCCATTATGGAAAACAGTATGGCAATTCCTCAAAAAATTAAAAAATAGATGGGGCGCCTGGGTGGCTCAATCGTTAAGCATCTGCCTTCGGCTCAGGTCATGACCCCGCAGTCCCGGGATCGAGCCCCGCATCGGGCTCCCTGCTCGATGGGAAGCCTGCTTCTCCCTCTCTCACTCCCCCTGCTTGTGTTCCCTCCCTGGCTGTGTTTCTCTCTGTCAAATAAATAAATAAATCTTTTTTAAAAAATTAAAAATAGAATTATCACATGATCCAACAGTGACACTTCTAGTTTATATCCAAAAGAACTGAAAACAGAATCTTGAAGAGATAGTTGTACACTCCTGACGTAACAACACTATTTACAAGAGCCAAAAGATGAAAATAACCCATGTGTCCACAGATGGATGAATGCATAGATGTGCACTGTGATACGTGACATACACACAATGGAGTATTATCTAGACTAGAAAGGAAGGTAATTCTGACACATACAACAACATGGATGAACTTCAAAGACATTAAGCTAAATGACATATTATATGATCACATTCACATGAGGTATCCAGAGTAGTCAAATTCATAGATACACGAAGTAGAATCGCAATTTCCAGTGGCTAGGGATAAAGAACACTGGGGGAATTATTGTTTTAAGACTACAGAGTTTTGGGGCATCTGGGGGGCTCTGTCGTTGAGCATCTGCCTTTGGCTCAGGTCATGGTCCCGGAGACCCGGGATCAAGTCCCAAATCAGGATTCCTGCTCGGCGGGAAGCCTGCTTCTCCCTCCCTCATTCCCCCTGCTTGTCTTCCCTCTCTCGCTGTGTTTCTCTCTGTCAAATAAGTAAATAATATCTTTAAAAAAAAAAAAGAGTACAGAGTTTCATTTTTTCAAGATGAAAAGAGTCCTGGAGATTGGTTGCATCACAACGTGAATGTACTTAACGCTAACTATATACAATTAAAAAATAATTAAGATGGTAATTTTTATGTTGTATATATTTTATCACACTTTTTTATTTTTTAATTTAAAAAAACGTAAAGCAGGGACACCTGGGTGGCTTAGTCAGTTAAGCGGCTGCCTTCGGCTCAGGTGGTGATCCCAGGGTCCTGGGATTGAGTCCCACATCGGGCTTCCCGATTAGCAGAGAGACTGCTTCTGCCTCTCCCTCTGCCTGCTTCTCTGCCTACTTATACTCTCTATATCTCTCAAATAAATAAATAAAATCTTTTTAAAAAATTTAAAAGGTAAAGCAATTTTAGTTTAAATTAACAGAAGTGGTATCCAGATAGGAAGGAAATAGAACTCTGCCCTGCACTGCTCACTCAGACATCATGGAGGCAGAGCAACATGGAGGTCTTCTCTCCTCAGAAGACTTAAAGACTTAACTTAAAGACTTAAAGATGTTAAGAATTTGCAAGTATCTGAAGATGGTCCCATAGAATAAGGAGCGATTCTACATTGGTTGGGAGTAGGATTAAGGTCAATAGGTACAAGTCAAAAGGAAGGCAATTTAACTCAACTTAAAGAGAAATATCCTATATTTATAACAGAGCCCAGTGCTTTAGGAGGTAGTGGTCTTCTCATCACCAGCCCTGCCTAAGAGTCTGTGCAGCCATCAGTCTGGGTCCCTTCAGAAGCTCTTCTGCAGTGGATAGATCTTGAGTTGGATGATTTCTAAGTCGAACTAGATGATCTCGCTCTAAGATTCTTTCCTATAAAAAGGTCGCCAGAGATCTCTGCCTTGGCATCCTTGCCCAATCATCTCCCACACTGTCACAACCTGGTTTAAAAAAGCAGTGAAGCTCTGAGGTATTTTCACTCACATGTCTTACTCCCACCTATGATGTAGCTGGATGAGGCAGAGGTGAGTCAGATGAGAAAGGAAAGAAGCCACACCTCACATCGACCCTTCCATGTGTCTGAACAGAGCATCCAGGGACTTGTGAAGCATGCACAGTGGCTGTCTTGGGTATGAGCAGTGGTCCATGCTCTCACTGGCCACATACTCCCTGTGGGAAAGGTGGGCTGAGAGAATAATGTCCACACACATCAGGGTGACAGTTCTCGTGCAGGTCATTGTGCTTTCACCTCTGCAAATTTGTCCAGGCTCTTCTGGAAAAAATGTGCACTCCCAACCCTATCAACCTCGTCAGAGAATGAATCCCACATATTTATAAGCTATAATGTCCTAATTCTTCCTTCTTCATTTGACTTTAAAGTTCAAAGTAGTGGTCCACTGTTTTTCAGAAAATTCCCTCCAAAGAAATGACTAGGAGCCACATTCAGGAGATATAAAAGGAAAGAGCTTGAAGTAAGATTCGGTAAACTACCAAAGCCCTGTCCTCCTTAGGATTTATTCCCTTTGAGAGAAAACAAAAAAACAAAAACAAAAACAAAAAACCAGAAAACTAAAGAACCATTGCCCCACAGGAACTAATAAGAGTTTTCACTATAAATGATTAAATAAAACTCAGTAAAGAAACAAATAAAAAATCACAGTAAAGAAAGGAGTCAGACTCCTCGACCTACTGGGCTTCCACCATTCAAAAATGCCCGTTGATAAGTAAATTTTATTTATTCATTTGTTTACTCATTTATTCATTCATCAACAAATAGTGCCTCTTATATTCAAGAACCACCTGGGTACCATGGATATAGCAGTTTTGAAAATCAGAAAGAAAAAAATAGACCCAAAAAGTGGTCCTCATTGAGTTTTAATTGGAAACAAATAAAATGTATATTACAACAGATAATGAAAAGTGCTACAAGGAAAAAGCAGTGGAGCAAGATAAGGAATGTTGAGGGTCATGATTTTAAATAAAGTAGTCAGGAAGAGTCTCCTGAGAAAGTAACATCAGAGCAAACACCTGAAGAAGGGAACAGAGGAAATGAACACCTGGAGAAGAGCAGGTGTTCCCGGCCTAGGGAACAGCGATAAGAGCTCTAAGACGGTAGCCTGCCAGGTAAGTCTAGGAACAGCAAAGAGATAAGTGAATACAAAATGAGGAAGGGGTGACTCGCAGGAAATGAGATCTGAGAAGTCAGTCTGCATACCCACTAATCATGCAAGGTCAAGTAGCTTAAGGATTTTAGATCTTCCTCAGAGCAAGCTGGAGAGCCATCAGATGGTTTTTCAATCCTTTCTCAATTCCTGCACACTCTTAAGATTTGTCCCTTATATGTTTGGAGCCCACAGATCTGAACTGGATGATACTGACCCAAATAGCATCCTATGCCTGTGCAGGCTGTCATCTGACTCTCGGTCCCTACAAAGGTCCAGAAGTCCTGTCACCTGGGAGCAACATCCTCAGGGATGCTGAAGATAACCAGCATGATCCCACAAAAGATGTTAGCTTCCTAATCACAAGAGCCCACTAAACCCCCTTCTAGGAAGGCAGAAAAGAAATAAAGCAGTTTCTGTCTCTAAGGAGTTTATAATCCAGTTAGAAAATCAAATTAACGAGCATGTGCATGTGTACACACACACACACACACACACACACACACACACACACAGGTTTTGCTTGTAGAGCAACTTATTCACAAGTATAAAATTTTATACCACGTGTATAGCTTATAAGCTCACACACAAATCTTGCATGAACCCTTCTAAGTAGTTATAGCTATGGGGCACCTGGGTGGCTCAGTGGGTTAAAGCCTCTGCCTTCAGCTCAGGTCATGATCTCAGGGTCCTGGGATCGAGGCCCACATAGGGCTCTCTGCTCGGCGGGAAGCCTGCTTCCTCCTCTCTCTCTGGCTGCCTCTCTGCCTACTTATGATCTCTCTCTCTGTCAAATAAATAAATAAAGTAAATAAAATAAAATAAAAAACAAAGTAGTTATAGCTATGAATACCCTACAGATAAAGAAACTAGTGAGCTCTAAGAACTTCCCCCAAAAGGTTCAGCTAATTAACTTATAGCAGAGCCAGTATTTGAACCTAGATCTTCAGAGTCTAAGTCCAGGGTTCCAGGCACTGCCCCAGAGCTGGGCCATCTCTGACAACCCACTAAACATGTGAGGAACTATCTAAGAAGAGTCCTTAGGGAACAGAAGGAGGAGGAGGAGGAGGAGGAGGAGGAGGAGTAGAAAGAGGAGAAGGAGAAGGAGAAGGGGGAGGAGGAGTCCTCAGAATCTAGCAAAATTAATCAGATCTTTGGAGGAGGAGCTTTGACCCGAGTCTTGTACATGGAAAGGAAGTGGACTGGTATCCTGGCAAAAGGCAAGAATCTGGCTATCCAGAGTAGTTTGAGCAGAGATACAGAGGACCGTCTCCCAAGTTAATGCAAGAAATAGCCAACAGATTGGGTGCTTGCAGGAAAGGGTCATTTCCGTAAGTGACTGAAGAGTCTGCAAAAGAAGATATTCACTCTTCCTTTCAAACCTCTCACACCTTTAGCACCCATGACCCCTTCTCTCCAGGCGCCTCTTCTCAGGAAACTTCGGCTCCTTCACAATTGGCCCTCCCCTTCTGTCTCCTCCCACTCTTCTTTCTGTATGTTAAGTGCTTCTCTACAGTGGCTGCCACTTCATCATCTAGCAAGTTCAGAATAAGGGGTGGGGGAGCACCTAGATCCCATCCCCAGAATTTCTAATGTTACTGTGATGTGACCCAAGCTATCTGGATTGTTAGAGTCCCCCCACCCCTGCCGTGGCTCTAATGCACAGCTGAGGTGAGAACCACTGTGCAAAACACACACACACACACACACACACAGCCCACTCCACCTCATCTCTTTTTGAGGCTACAATCATCTCATTCCTGCTGATGGTTTCCAAATCCCTGTCTCCAGCCCAGACTTCACGATTGGCTTCCAGACCTAGGTGTCCTGTTGCCTCTTGGACCTCCTTGTCTGGTGCCTCACAGGCATTCAATGTGCTCAAAATGGATCTCTACCTTTCATGTCCCTCTTCCAGCTCTCCATCTGTTCAGAGGCTCCAGAAAAACCCAGACTTCCTCCTGAGTGCTTCCTCTTTCTTGTCTTCCTTCTATATCCAATATGTCAGCAGGCTTTATGGGTTTCTACTTCTTAAAACCTGGTTCAAATTATTTTCTCAAGACCAGCTGTAAATACCTTAGTTTAAGCCTCCATTTCTCAACTCTTTCATGGCAATGGGCACCTAAGTGACTTTCCCGTCTGCTCGCCAGCCTCCCCTCAACCCAGCCTCAGTGTTTCTGCCAGAGTGACCACTTCAAAATGCAAATCTGAGTCTGTCATCAAGTCCTCTCCTGTCTTAAATCCTATAATGGCTCCCCATAGTCTATAAGATAAAGTCTAAATTTTTTACCTTTGCCCACAAAATCCTTCATGATCTTTCCTGCTTAGCTTTCCTACCCTCACCTCGTATCCCTCCCCATCTCACACCCTACCCTCAACTTGCCCCACAGGATTCCGTACAAGCCCCACCTTCCCTAAGCCGCCTTCCTTGAGCCCAGTGTCTGGGTGATGGGCCCCTTCCAAGTACTCCCATGACGCCCTCTACCATGGCTTTCATTATCCTGGATTAAAATAATGGGTTGACCTGCATGACTCCCTGACCACACTGTGATCTCCTCACGGCCTAGGACCAGGAATTATTCCTCTTTGTATCGCCGTTCTTCACACATCACAAGTGTTTAATTAAGGTTTGTTGAGTAAACGAATGAATGAGTGATGGATGGAGAAGGCCAGCTGGCAAAGAGAGTTGAACAACTGACTGTTAATTGTATATTTAGCAATAGGTAGTCGCTGTAAGATTCTTAATCAGAAAAGAAGCATAATAAAAATAATACTGACGAAGAATATTTTGATAATAGATTATATGGTATAGACTGGACACCAGACAGTGGGATGTTGGGCAAATCACTAAGCTTTATGGGCAAGAGCTTCTTCATCTAAAAAAACTGGAGTGTTCTTACCTGTAGTATCAGTTTCATAAGGCTGTTGCAAGAATAACATTTGTAATAACTTTCTGAAACCATAAATCACTATACAAATGTAATAAATCAGGACTATGTGGATAACAAGAAGTGTGGCCACCAAAGAATTTTTAATAAAATCCAAAGCAGTGGGACACAGTGGCAATGAGCTGACAACATCAGACTAAAAAGCTTCTGCACAGTGAATGAAAAAATCAACAAAATGCAAAGGCAACTACTGGATGAGAGAAGATATTTGCCAACCGTACATCCACAAGGGGTTAATATCCAAGATATATAAAGAACATACAATTCAATAACAGATGAAATATGATTTAAAAATGGACAAAGAGGGGCGCCTGGGTGGCTCAGTCATTAAGCAACTGCCTTCAGCTCAGGTCATGATCCTGGAGACCCGGGATTGAGTCCCACATCGGGCTCCCTGCTCGGCGGGAAGCCTACTTCTCCCTCTCTCACTCCCCCTGCTTGTGTTCCCTCTCTCGCTGTGTTTTTCTCTGTCAAATAAATAAATAAAATCTTTTTTTTTTTAAGTGAGATGGACAAAGAAATTGACATTTTTAAAAAAAGATTTACACATGGCTGGGGCGCCTGGGTGGCTCAGTTGGTTAAGCGACTGCCTTCGGCCCAGGTCATGATCCTGGAGACCCGGGATCGAGCCCCGCATCGGGCTCCCTGCTCGGCGGGAAGCCTGCTTCTCCCTCTCTCACTCCCCCTGCTTGTGTTCCCTCTCTCGCTGTGTTTCTCTCTGTCAAATAAATAAATAAAATCTTAAAAAAAAATAAAAGACATACACATGGCGAACAGGCAAATGAAAAGACGCTCAACATCACTCATGATCAGGGAAATGCAAATCAAAACCACCTTACACATGATGGAATGGTTAGTATCAAAAAGACAAGAAGTAAGTGTTGATAAGGATGTAAAGAAAAGGGAACACTCACGAACTGTTGATGGGAATGTAAATTGGTAGAGCCACCATAGAAAAGAGTATAGAAGTTCTTGAAAAAATTAAAAATAGAGTTACCATATGATCCAGCAATCCCACTACTGGATACCTATCCAAAGAAAATAAAAACCTTAATTTGAAAAGAAATCTACACCCCTCTATTCACTGGTGCATACCAAGACACGGAAACAGCCTGGTATCCGTCATGGATGAATGGATAAAGAGGATATATGTATTCTTACGCATATATGTATAAATACATGTTCACTTTATTTATATGTTTGTTACATATGTTATATATGTTTGTTTATTTTATTTAAATACACACACACAACAGACTACTACTCAGCCATAAAAAAGAATGAGATCTTGCCATTGGAGACAACATGAATGGATCTAGACAGTATTATTCTAAGTGAAATAAGTCAGACAAAAAATTTACTTCATGATTTCACTTATATGTGGAATCTAAAGGACAAAACAAAACCCAGCCTCACAGATACAGGGAACGAATTGGTGGCTGTCAAAGTGGCAAGGGATGGGGGGTGGGAGTTGAGGCCAGAATGGGTAAAAAGGATCAAGAATACAAACTTCTGGTTATAAAATAAATAAGTCACGGGGATGTAATGTACAGCATGGGAAATATAGTCAATAATGTTTATTAGCTTTGTAAGGTGACAGTAACTATACTTACTGTGGTGTGGTGATCATTTTACAAAAAATACAAATGTCAAATCACTAGGTTGTACACCTGAAACTACTATAACTCTGTATGTCAATTACACCTCAATTAAAATTTTAAAAAAGAATGTGAGCTGGATGTCATGTGACCTTGGGCAGGTCACTTGGCCTCTCTATGCCTCATTTTCCTCATCTGCCGAATATGAATACCATACTCATAGGTTTATTATGTTATTTTTGTATCTAATATAGAGCATGACAAATGGAAGGCATTCAATAAATTATAGTTTCTCTTCCCTCCTGAGCAACCACGCGGCACTTATCGCGTGAGATATGATCCCAAGCCTCTGACACAGAGACCCAGAGAAAATGAGGGTAGGAGGAGAGCTGCACTTACTGAGACTTGTGCTAGTCCTTAAGGAGAACAAGAGATGGGGGACTTTTTGCAACCAAGTGAGAACCACAAAGAAATAATGGGCTAAATGATGCCTTAGATAAATGAATTACATCAACGATAAATGACAGATGGGAGGAGGCAACAAAATAGTTCTGGAAGTTCATGGGAGGGATGGGCTAGACAGTGTGGGGTCTGGGAGTGAGGTAAGGAGAGAAGAATCCCTCCCTCACATCCTCCTTCTCCCTTGTGCGCATGAGTCACCCTGCAGCCTCAGGCAAGTCCACCCTACCCCTGTCTCCTCTCGTCCTCAGGTAAATGGGCATCATAACAACACACACATTGCAGAACACTGAAATGGTTCAGGTTCCTGAGAGCAAAAAGCCTCCGAGATGCCAGATCCTGATGATAAGAGATAAAGAATAGTCTGAGACACCAGTACTAGATGTCCTGGGCACATGATAAGAAAAGGCCGATGGCAGGACAAATGTCCAGCAAAGATGTGTCCATTTCAGCAAGTGGGCTTTTTGGCAATATTCATAAAGAGACTTTGCCAGAATCCTGACACATAATAGGAAAAAGATTTAATGCAGAAATAGAAAATAAGCAGATTGAACACCCCACAATTACGGAAGATGACTATCGACCGATTGATGAAGGACAAAGATAAAGGACAGAGAGGAAGATAGATAGATAAAGGACAGAGAGGCAGAGCTCCCAAGTCACCGTGCTTTTAAGGAGGGTGACTTGTAGTGAAGCCAGAGTCTGTGAAGGCCCCTAAGCAGCTCCATGTGCAGGCATCTCTTCCTGAACTTATTTCTCTCTCCTGGGATCTGATCTCCAGGGATCTATTCCCAGGATTCTGCATTTAGATGTCAAGAGAAGGGGAAAAAATGGAGATCCTTTAAAAATTCTCTTCTTGCTTTTTTCTTCTAGGCCCAAAGCTTATACGATCTCATCATTTCTTCTGACACCCCTACCCCCAAGAGGGAGGGAGGAAGCGGAGTCATTATCTTAATTTCATACATACACATTCAGAACCTGGTGAGTTTAAGTGCGTCACCTAAGGTCAAAGAGAATACCAGTGTCTAAGCTAGACCCACAGCAGGAACACTGCCCACCCCCGCCCCACCAGCTCCCAGTTTGCCACATGGCTACCTAGAAGCTATATGAAAATTAACTCTTCCTTAAAAAGATACATTCTTACCCCCTGACAATACCATGTACCAAAAATATCTAAATACACAATTCTAGGAGGACATTTAGTAGGGATTACATAAAACCATTCTTATTACATTGTAAAATTATTGGTACAAATGATTTCAAAATGTTGTTCATCATATAGCATGACCTGTATGACCTGTACCCCTAAGACCTGTATAATAAGTTATGTCCAAACACATACCCCATAATCAATACTCATTTAATGAGCCAGGGCAAAAATGAAAAGTTCAGTTCAGGAAATGGTTCATCTCCTGGCCTTGGATACAAGCTCATGCCCAGAAGGCTCCTAAAGTAAGGCTGATCTTTCACCTGCGCTTCCCATGAGAATTATATGGGGAGCATTTTCTCCCCTCCCATGACTCCACAGAGTACAATGAAGTCCCATTAGGAGCCATTAAAGAAGGAAGGGGACGGTACACCCACCACCTGTCTGAGTAGGATAGGCTTGAGAATCTCAAGAGGAGCATTTCATGGAATGCCACCGTCAGAAGACAGAGCTAAGGAAAAGATAGAACTGGTGGTCTTTGAGATTCAGATGTAGTTTTCGCTTGAGAAGTCCTTCTATATAAGAATAATAAATAACGTGTTTCAATTTGCTCAACCCTGAGTTCCCAGTTAATGTTAATGTTGGAGACTGAAGGGCCTCGTTCCCTAGGAAGAGCCTATGAAACCAATGGGGTTTTGTTTGTTTGTTTGTTTGTTTGTTTGTTTAAGACTTTATTTATTTATTTGACAGAGAGAAACACAGCTAGAGAGGGAACACAAGCAGAGGGAATGAGAGAGGGAGAAGCAGGCCTCCTGCCGAGCAAGGACCTCGATATGGGGCTTGATCCCAGGACCCTGGGATCATGACCTGAGCCGAAGGCAGACGCTTAATGACTGAGCCACCCAGGCGCCCTGAAACCAATGTTTTAACTAGAGACCATCTATGGAGAATGAGGGGATATCCTAATGCCATCTCCAAACAAAAAAGAGCTATCTCGTGGTTTTCATGTGCCCAGTAGTTAGCATGATCATAACCACCCACTACCTGGGCCCGTCTCTAAATGCCAGGAACTTAAAATCACTCGTTCAAGACCAACGCCTTCTTCTGGAATGTAGAGGAAAATCTAGTACCTAAAGAGGGCGACCCACAGGAGGGGCATGGGGATGACTGAACTCTTCTACGTTTGATTTAACACTCCTGGATACCAAAACAAAATTCACACTGGAAGACAAATCTCAAACAATGCGTCCTACTACCTCCCAGACCCCCAGGGGATGATTTCATTGGCTCTGCATTTCCCAGATTCCCACATCGACAGAGTGGCCCAAAGGAGCAAAGCACATCTGGCCAAGCCAGCTAAGTCAGACACCAGCTCAGCCACCGGGTGACCTCGGGCAAAAACCTTAACCTCACCATGGCCCTGTTTCCACATCGGGAAGGCATAGGCAGCAGCCCTTCCGTCAGGCTGGGCTGGATGGGGAACAACTAATAAAAGAAGGTCGTAAAACACTTGGTAACACGTTCAGTGTCCTGTAAAGTCTTAATGATTATAATCAAGCTGAGGCTAGAAGTGTGCAAGACCCGCACATGACAGCCAGCAGTCCCGGTGCTGCTGTCCAGCCAGCACTCTCCGCCTCGGTGCGTCAGCTGCAGAAACGGGCCCGGGCCGACTCTGGTTTCTTCACACAGTTGTCAGGGCAAAGACATCACAGAAGTCAAGTTGTCTTTGTCTCATCACCACCATCCTCCTGAGAGACGAGATCCTCACAGCCTCCCCACAGACACGGTGAACTTCTATGCACTTGTGGCTGAGGGAACAGCTTCATAAAACCGATTAATGCTGCAGAGGGCTGCCCCCCTGGACAGCAGGTGTGTGTTCTGAGCACATGGTGAAGGGGCGGAGGGGGCGTGCAGCCCAGCAGGAGCATCAGCTGCCCTGACAGTAAGTGGTAAAGGGAAGACCTGGCCACAGAAGTTAGAGGAGTCGTCCGAAGGTGGGACATAGGCCACAGAAGTTAGAGGAGTCGTCCGAAGGTGGGAAAGAGCAGGGCTTTTAGATTCTGGACTCAAATCCAGCCTAAAGAAGTCACTGCACATCGCCGACTCTCGGTCTCTCCACCTGCAAAATGAGTCTGAGCATGCTCAGCACACAAGCCCAGTGAAGGATGAGAGAACAGCTACTCTCACGCCCGGCAGTGATGATGAAGATGACAGTGCTGGCGGTGGTGGCGGCGGTCACAGAAACATGAAGGGCTCTTCACCACTGAGCCGCAGAGGCCAAACTCCCTCCACCAAACTGGAGATGTGCGACAGGTACCTCTTACCTGTCTTTTCATTCTTAGCACCTGGCCCCGTGCTCAGTAAATTTGGTTAGACTCAACTGATTATATGATGCTGAGTACAGAGGATCACGCTGAAATACAGCAGATGCTTGGATTAGAAAGACGAGGTGTCCTCTAGGAGCCATTGTCTAAATATGGGCAAAGCCAGTGCACGTCACCCTGCGAGGCTGGGGCCCCAGGCAATTTCCTCACTGCTGCAAATGCTGCTTAGTCAAGCCCTCGTCTGAATAATAATAGCAGAGGAAGCTCAGACTGGCTCAGGTGATACTCTAGGAACTGCTCTTAAATTACAGATATGAAATTAGCCCCTTGGTTAATATAATTTCTTTCTCCCAACCTTTGTTTCAACTCTCTAAAAGAAACCACTGACTGGCGGGTGTAGTGAGAACTAGGATATCGGTTTTCCTGTCCCTGCTCTCACCCTCCCCACCCTCGTTCCCTCCTGTCCTGATAATACAGCCACCCTTCTCAGACACGCAGCAAGACTTAAACAATCTTCCTCCTTATTTCCTAAAGTCCTAAAGAGTGACTTCTAAATAGAGAGGGAAATGAACCATAAGAGACTCTTAACTATAGGAAACCAAGTGAGGGTTCCCGGAGGGGAGGTGGGTGGGGGGATGGGTAACTGGGGGGCGGGCAGTAAGGAGGGCACCTGATGTGATGAGCACTGGGTGTTAGATGCAACTGATGAGTCACTGAATTCTACCCTGAAACTAATACACTGTATGTTAATTAAACAGAATTTAAATAAAAATAAATAATGTTTTTAAAGTGACTTACTCTAGACTCTTATAGGTCTATTTTCTGATGATGGCACTTATATATATAGTCTTGTATATGACACATAAATGTAATTCATTCATTCTTTCAATCAACAAATATTTCC
>PITA01024703.1:0-10156 GCA_004023965.1 Spilogale gracilis | reverse complement strand
AAGCAGACTCCACACAGAACACAGAGCCAGACACAGGGCTCACTCCCACCACCCTGAGATCATGACCTGTGCCGAAACCAGGAGTCAGCTGCTTTGCAGACTGGGCCACCCAGGGGCCCCTGAAATCCACTCATCTTCTCCAGAACAAGTACCATCCCCTCCCAGAAGTCCTCCCAAACTTTTTTATCCAGAAGTGGTGCCTTCCTTCTATAACCCAAAGAGCATATTTGGTTATAACCAGACTTCACAATTATATCGCACTCTCTGAATGTCCAGAATGATGTCTTCACCTCGTGCGATGCCTTCCATTTAACAGTTTTTAGTAAAAGCTTCTGAATAACTGAGGAGCAAGGTGCTATGGACATTCATGGGACAGGTAAGGTTATGCAAACACTATTTTACAGCTTGCATTCAGAGAATTTCAAAGAGTTTTTCACCTTCAAAAGCTTGACAAAAGGGCCCCCCAAATCTGATTTTGAAATATATTGGCACTGAAAGGAGGGGTTACATTAATGTCAGAAAAACTGACTTTGCTCTATGAGAAGTTGCAATCATTCCCCGTTTGTCATGCCCATACAGGATATGGTTTACTTCAAGGACCCAGCTTTTTTGCTGCTGAAGCACTTTTTCTTGTAATTTGGGAAATGCTTTCAAACGATGCAGTTATAGATGAGCCGTTAAGGATTGTACTCTCTGACCAGAGCTGACATCAAGCCAACTGAGAGCCCAGAGCCAGGTGGGGTTGGCTAGACACCTAGAGAAGCAACATCCACAGCACTCTTCATCTGCAGATAAGGAAAAGCTTCAAAGAAGTTTCTGAAAAGTTCCAATTACACATCTGACAGAATTGCTAAAAGGCTAAAATGAATGCTTAGTGTGCAACTTCTTCCTTCTAGAAGCACTGACTCCTAGAAACTCTTCTGTTCTGCTCTTTTATGTCTTAGAGTAAAATGTTTATTTCCCCCTAGCTCATATTGTGCTAGCTACCTTTGTTTCACCTCTTTTCCCTTGGAATTAAACTTTTGCTTTTAGGATTTAATGTATTTAATTCTTGAATAGACAACAGATTCACACAGTTCAAATATCAAAAAGTATAAGAAAGTAGACAGTAAAACAGGCCCTCTCCCACCTCTCTCCCTACAGTAACTGCCATCACGAGGTCTTGTGTGGTGTTCTGAGAAAAACTTTCTTGCATATGCGAGCAAGTACTAGCGCACAGTCTTATTTCTGGAATTACATGTCCCACCCCAGATCACCAGGGAGCAGGGTGGAGGCCCTGATGGGGTTGGGATGTGTGGCACCATGCTTGGCCCAGAACAGGGCCTTAATGCTTGGGGGCCACGGAGACATCTACAGGAGGGAAGAGGGGGAAACACTCTTCTGCATCTCCAGAAATGCTAGGAACTCACTCAGATCCTCATTTGAGCCAAAGGGATAAGAACCTTGACCAGTGAGAAGAAAAGTGAGTAAAGGAAAGCAACTGAAAGAAGGGTGCTGGGCGGCACAGAGGCTGACCAGGGAAGCATGTGCCCCTCTGCAGGGAAAGGTCAGAATGAAAACCATGAAAAATTCTCAGCATTGGCTTCTTCCTTGTTCCCCTCCATCCTTACTTGAGGGCTGGGGTGGGATGCAAGGTGCTGAAACACCTAAGGGCAGGGCTCCATAGCGGAGTCGTGACCCAGGGGACTACTGAGAATCGAAGCCTAGAGAAAGCAGTCCAAGCAGCCTGGAGTGTGCCTGCGTGTGCTGACACTGACTTTTATCCCACAACACAAACTTCCACTAAGTGTAAAGCCACAGAGCTCAAGGTCCTTGATGTTATCACTTACTGTCACAAGTAAAACCTTTTTTAAAAAATACATATTTTTTAGTTCTTTGGATACACATCCTCATAGCTCATCCCAAAGAGTGACTTACCATTGTACTAGAGCCAGTCCAAGTCCAACAGAGAATGTCACACAGCACCCTGACCCTGAGGACCCATGGCCCTTCTGTCATACGGCAGCTGTGAGCCTTTCTATAATAGACATCAGAAAGTCTCCACCGCCCAACCAAAGATGCCAGCTCCTTTCATTCAGAATATTCATCAAATTATGAAAATTAAATTCACTTTCCCATTCAACGTTACTTCTGATAGATCTCAACAGTCTGTGAAATCGAGGAGCTGCTGGTGAGGATATACAGTCACAGAACAGAGAAAACTAATCACTGGAAATGTATGACAAGTTTAATGACGAAGAAAGCCAGGGGCCCTCTGCTACTCTGGGTGAGAGCGGGAATGAACAAAAGGTAGAAGTGCCCTCCCTGGGCACCCATGCCCTGTCACTCCGCATGGCATGATGTAAGATGAAAGCATCTGCTGACTCTCAGAGGTATAATTACCACCAGGGTGTGGGTATAATTAAAGTAAGAATAATTTACCTTAAAGAAGATAAAAATTAAGAATTATTAATGATCATAATAATTAGTCCTCTTATATCTAAGAAACACAAATGCTTTACAAGCTATAATCATCACAGCTCCCTCTGAGGAAGGGATTCATATCTGACAGCTCCTAACTTCACAGAGGGGTGAAGTGATGGGCATGCGGGAAGGCAGAGAGGAGTAGAGCAATGTTTCTTCCATCATCTGCTGCAAATGTGGTGAGACTAGAAAGAGGCCCCAGAAGTGCTGACCCCCACTATGGTGTGTGCCCTCGTCCCCAAACCCACAGAAATCCACCCAGATCCAGCAACCCATCTCATTCTAACTTGCTGGCCATTTAAACTGTTGCAATGTGATAAAATTATATCATATCAGCAAGGATTTTACTAGACATGTAGTCAAAGTGAAAGATACAGCATTGCCTTCAAGGAACTTAAAACCTAACTGAGAAGACAAAACAAGCCCTCATTAAATTAGAGGAAAAACATAGAAAATACACATTAACTAGTGTTAGGTTGTGTGATGCTGACTATGCATTGTGTTTTTTTTTTTTTTTTAATTGCAAGATGATTATATGCAAAGGTCAGGAAGGTTTTGGGAAGCGATGGAACTTACACAGGGCCTCAGAGAAAATATGTTAGGTCTTAGACTCGCAGAGGTAGGGTTCCACTGGTGGACTGTGAATAAGCAGAAACAAGAGGAAAACTTTTAAGAAAAAAGTCTTCACAGGAGCCTGGGGGGCTCAGTTGGTTAAACAACTGCCTTCAGCTCAGGTCATGATCCCGGAGACCCGGAATCGAGTCCCACATCGGGCTCCCTGCTCGGCGGGAAGCCTGCTTCTCCCTCTCTCACTCCCCCTGCTTGTGTTCCCTCTGGCTGTGTTTCTCTCTGTCAAATAAATAAAATATTAAAAAAAAGAAAAGAAAAGAAAAGAAAAGAAAAGAAAAGAAAAAAGTTCACTAGAGAGATGTTAAGAGAACTTATCAAACCTATTTTTTAAGCCATTTCAAAGCATCTATATTTGGGGGTGCCTGGGTGGCTCAGTCGGTTAAGGAACAGACTCTTGGTGTCGGGTCTTGGGATGGGTCATGGGATGGAGGCCCATGTGGGGCTCCACACTCAGTGGGGAGTCTGCTTGAGGATTCTCTCCCTCTGCCCCTCCCCCTCACAGCCACTCTCATGCTTGGTCTCTCTCTAAAATAAGTAATTGAATCTTTAAAAAACTAAAAGATAAATAAATAAAATAAAATCGCTCAATTTGGACATTTTCCCAGAGTTCCACATCATGGCTCATGTTGAATTCCGGAGAAGCCCATTAGGCTGACAGTCACATAGCTGCCTTCTCTGCTTCCCCTAAATTTTCACTTTGGTGGTTTTGCAGTAAAGTCACGACAGGGCTGGTCCAGGTAGAATGCCACAGAATGTTAAATCGATTATTTTTTTTTTCTGCGTTCTGACAACAGAAAATGGGACATGAGCCTTTGACTAGGATATAGACAAGGAATACCTAATACTTCCTTAATTCTGTTAATCCAGCAGAGTTCTACCTTCAGAGATTTCAACATGGACAAGGCTTCATGATTGACATCATATTAAAGCATCTGAGTGATATAAATTTTATTTTCTCTTTTCAATTCCTCTGTAATGAAGAGCCCAAGTCTCAAAACCAAGTAACAGTACAATACTATAACTGTGCTCTGGACCCAGAAGCATTAACCCTTAATAAAGGAGGGCCATCCTTGCAGAATGGAACAGGAGTACCTGGGTCCTACCTGGGCCAGTCAGTAGAGTTAGTATTCTCTGACTTCTCAGTGCCTCAGTCTCCAGTCTTATAAAAGAAAGATAATGAGGGGGCGCCTGGGTGGCTCAGTTGGTTGGGCAACTGCCTTCGGCTCAGGTCATGATCTCGGAGACCCGAGATTGAGCCCCACATCGGGCTCCCTGCTCGGCAGGAAGCCTGCTTCTCCCTCTCTCACTCCCCCTGGTTGTGTTCCCTCTCTGGCTGTCTTTCACTCTGTCAAAAAAAAGAAAGAAAGAAAGAAAGAAAGAAAGAAAGAAAGAAAGAAAGAAAGAAAGAAAGAAAGAAAGAAAGAAAGAAAGAAAATGAGATTTTCTGTCTATATGAAAAGAATGGGGATCCTCAAATTATTCTTTTTTGATAAACCATGATGAGTGAACATGCTACATTTTGAGGATTCCATGTTGGTCTTAAAAAAAAAAAGACTGAACCAATATGTTAAGACTCAATAATTCTCTACATTCTTTGGCATTTACCAATCTTTTAAGGAACTAGAAAACAATAAAAATTATTTCCTTGTCGGAGCACCTGGGTGGCTCAGTTGTTAAGAGTCTGCCTTCGGCTCAGGTCATGATCCCAGAGCCCCGGGATCAAACCCCGCATTGCCCTCCCTGCAGGGCCAGAGGCCTGCTTCTCCCTCTCTCACTCCCCTTGCTTGTGTTTTCTTTCTCGCTGTTTCTCTATGTCAAATAAATAAATCTTTAAAAAAATTATTTCCTTGTTCAAATATTATGTCAGAAGATTCTTTTTAAACAGGATTTTAAAATAATAATACTGTGTTAAATAAAAGAACATTATATCATAATGAGGGCCACTTCATTAGGATAATATCAAACCTGATTTTAGAATTTAGCATTTGAACCTACTATAATCTTTCTGATGATGGACAAAGTGCAGTAAGAAAGACAGGCTAATTCTCTTAGGTTTCTATATATTTTGCCTTATGTTGTGCTGACTTTAAACAAGAGTGGGTAAGAAAGCCATCGCTGGATTAAAGATCAAGCCTCATTCATAACGGTGGAAGAGTTCTTCTGTTACTATGAAAGCAATTTCAGCCATTTTCTCAAGGCTATTGAGAAGCATTATTGGGGGAAGTTTCCCTCTGTATTATTTTGCTTGCTCAACCTTGATTTTAGAATGGTTAGTAATTTCCTTTTATTCCTATAGAACCTAATTACTGTCTAGTCTCCTTTTGAGTATATTAACTACAAGAAGATAATGGAATCAGGCAAACACATCCTACCACTGGGCTGAGGTTCCCAACAGATCACACACTGGCGGATGACAACAGAATCAGACACAGAGCAGGGTTTGTCCAGGGAATTCCTTGAAGACCACCCATAAAAAAGGCTATCCCCTCTGTGAGAAATAGAGGTTCTGAGATTATCTGTAGTTACATTGAACACAGCGTTAATGAAGGTTCTATCATGATGGTTCTATCCTAGAATCCAAAGATCAAGAGAACTGTATGAGCCCCTAAACAGAAAAGAAAAAAAAAAAAGTTCATTCTTCACTAAGTAGCTACTACATGAAGTTTGCTACCTGATCCCAAGGAATAATGGCAGTTCTCAGAAAATCCCTAGACCATGGTCTTTGGTACCAAAGTCCTCAAGAATGCAGACGTGAGCCAGGTTTACAATTGCCTTCTCACCACTTATCACTTCCACTTTCTTCTTCATCCAACTCTGGGATAGCAGCAAGTGAGGGGAGAAAAAGAAGTCAACTCTATTAGTATCATTTGGACCAATCTGCACATAATGTACTAGCCATTAAGATTTAGGTTCTAAATCTTCACATTCTATTAAAGGGCCCTACAGAGCCTCCTCAAAATTCAGAAAACCAATAGTTGGATGTGCTGGACAAAGGAGAAGATAGACATGCTGAAAGCCATTGAATCATTTAATAGTCTCCATAAACTATTGTGAACCAAAGTTTCATATAGTCTGAAATGTAAGGGTGGAAGTCACACCAAGGATAAAATCCAGTTCCTTACAATAAAACAGTGCTGAGATTTGCAAATAATCGCCAGGGTTGAGAAAGCCCTGACAGACATAATGGGCTAGAATGACCGATTACCCTAATGTGCTTCCAGGAGAAGCAGACTCAAGTGTTTAGGTGTCATGATCATTAGTAACTTAGGCTGAGTAGGATGATTGTATCTACAGTAATGCATTACACCAGCTCTTTTTCTCTAGGGGCATTGATATGTTAATGAGAAAAAAATCAGCAAACTTCATTTAGATGTAATATCCTAAGAATGAAATTTTATAGATTTCATGTTCTCTTATAAACAATTAATGAAAACATATTTTTGGGGTGACAAAATTGCTTACTATGGAGGCAATCCCCAATCTGTAGGAAAATCATCATTAGACCCAAAAATATAAATGCAAACTTTTTCCTACTTTCATTTTTAGAGAAAAAACTGAAAACAATTCCTTACACCCTCTTATCATTCCTAGAATTGTTACATTAATTTATTCTCATCAGTTTATGCTAAAGCTTCTGTTTAACCCCACTCTGGAATTTATATCTTTTATAAAGTAAATGGTTTAGAGGTCACTACTTTTTTATGAAGTCATAATTAAGATTCTGAACAATTTATTTATCTCATTGTCTTACTTAATTTTAGCACTTTAAGAAAATCATAGATTCTGTCAATCTATCCATTCATGTTAGGTGGGACTAGTACCTTAACTGTCAGAAAGCAAGATCTGTGAACCTCATGCCAAATAACTACGTGAGCAAATAGTGAGATAAACAAGTCCTTCATGGAGACAGAGGTGGAGCTGGGCTTGGTTAAGAATGAATCAGGCCATTCCACAGAGTGGGTGTCTCCTTCCCAAGTTGCTCTTCAGGGCACAATTAAATCCGCTATAAAAGGCCCAGCTCCCAACTGCCCAGGACACTTGCCAGCAGTGTCAGCGAGGGCTCAACTTCCTTTGGTGAAGTGGGTAAGTCCCAGTCAATGGAATAATGTTCTTCTGTACGATTCATTTTCCAGCTGTAGTAGACGTTCAGTGGGGGGAGAAGAGGGTCTATATGCCAGAAGGTATCAGTATCTTACAGCGATGTCAAACTTCCACTAACTCCATGCCATCTTATAGTTAAAGCCATCGCTCAAATGGAAACGGCTCTTCTCCCAAGGCTCTGAATTCTCTGAGTTTGTTTGCATATTAGAGGTCGGAGGATATCATGTGTGACTCTCACTGGGTTCTTCTTCCTAAAAACTGCCATCTCAAAAGATCATCAGACCTCAGTACTCTTTCTGTATTGGTTCTACTCAACATGGGCCATCTTCATATAGTCATGACATCTGAGGTATTAGAGTTGAGAAGTAATCAAAAAAACCAGCCAATGACTATGTGTTTGCAACATATCTGGGTTAATGTAGATAACACGTACTCCGTTTTCTGCATAGTTATATCTGAATGTTATAAGGCCATCTTTGACAGGAAGAAGTAGTGCTTAATCTTAGAACTGGTGATTTATGAATTATTCTCACAGACATATGTACTGTAAGGTTGGAAAGTAATCCACATTCCATTTTTATTTTTCTGGTTACCACCAAATGTTTTGCTGCAACAATTAGATCTACCTGGCTTCTATCCACTTTAAGACTACTTTCTTTTTCTTTTTTTAAGATTTTATTTATTCTTTTGACAGAGAGAGAGATCATAAACAGGCAGAGAGGCAGGCAGAGAGAGAGGGGAAATCAGGCTCCCTGCTGAGCAGAGAGCCCACTTGGGCCTCCATCCCAGGACCCTGAGATCATGACCTGAGCCGAAGGCAGAGGCTTTACCCCACTGAGCCACCCAGGTGCCCTAAGACTACTTTCAAATCTTCTTTTACCTTTTGGCTTTCACCTATTGTCTTTATTCAACTGTAGAGAAAGAAACTTATAAGTAGCAATGTAACAAATTTAAATTTCTACACTCTTCTCTTCACTATCTGATCCAACATATGCTAGGGAGCAGGAAGAGAGAGAAGGAAAGGACATGGATAATCTAGATTGGGTGGACAATCAAAACCTGACTACAGGATAATCTGAAGATAACTCTTTGGCTTGAAACTTCTCAGAATCTGTCTTCCCCTTTCTAATTTCTCAGAGTCTGTCTCCCCCTTTCTAAGTACAATATTTAAAGATAAAAAACTTTGAAACCCAAGGTTGAAAATAAGTACTATTGTAAATTTAGAGCTCAGACTGAAACAGTACGGATGAAGCCTCCCCAAGATCAGAAACAGAGTTGTGATTCTGAATCTTACTTTATTCTTCTAGATTTACTTGAACTTGAAGGAAGGGGAAAAAAAAATGTCTCCACTTCTGAGAAGCGTCTTCAATATCACTGAAATGTTCAATCAATATGCCTCACATGATTGTGATGGAGCAGCACTAAGCAAGAAAGACCTGAAGAACCTCCTTGAAAGGGAGTTTGGAGATGTCCTTCGGGTAAGAAATAATGAGAAAATCTATTGATTTAGGGTTATAAAATTTCCTCTCGGGAGAGATCATAGCCAAGAATGCTGACATACCCATTTTGTACCATCACAGCTCTACACTACATTCCCTATCATCCCCCCCCCCTTTTTTTTTAAGATTTTATTTGACAGAGAGAAACACAGCCAGAGAGGGGGAGCACAAGCAGGGGGAGTGAGAGAGGGAGAAGCAGGCTTCCTTCCAAGCAGGGAGCCCGATGTGGGACTCGATTCCCGGTCTCCGGGATCATGACCTGAGCCAGAGGCAGTGGCTTAACCAACTGAGCCACCCAGGCGCCCCTCCCCCCCTTTTTAAAGATTTTATTTATGAGAAAGATCATATGCACTCAAGTGTGGGGGAGGGTGGAGGAAGAGGGACAAGAAGACTTGTGCTGAGTGCAGAGCCCACTGTGGGCTCAATCCTGAGATCCTGACCAGAGCAGAAACCAAGTTTTCAGTCTGGTGCTTAACTGAGCCCCTTAGGCACCCCCACCCCGCATTCATTTCTGAGTATTCAAATGGCATTGTAATCTGAGAACTAAGGAAGTTTCTAGCAACCAGCTCCTGTACTTGATGGCAATATCGTTGTGAATGAACCGTTCGTGGGAAGTTTTCACCAAAGATATCAGATCAAACTAAACTTGGAAGGAACTAAATTTATTTCCAATTTTGAATAATTAAAATCAGCCTGTTCTCTAGTAAAATGGTGTTAACATAAATGTTTTGTTCTGTTTTCAAAAATGGGGTAAAAATCCGTCAGGGGTACTGGCTATTTCAGACAAATGGCTTCTGTAAAACTGCATACATTTTCACATGTCTCCCTTGATGAGTTCATTCTCATTTACCCAGCTCAAGAGAAGATGGATTCTTTTGATCCAAGAGAAGATGGATTCTTTTGATCAGCATTAAATTACAAGTCACAAAAATTTTCAACAGATGTTTTAAAATGAAATGTTCACATTTTACATAGGGACAAGCCTTGATACACATTGGATGTTTTTCTAATTGCTCTTAATGTCTTTTGAGTGTCAGCATATCACAAAATATTCATCCTGTGTATGAGTGAAAGTTTACTACTTGAAAATAGTACATTGTACAATTTTTGTTTGCATTTTTTTTGTAGAGACCACATGACCCTGAGACAGTAGATCTGATCCTGGAACTTCTGGATCGCGACTGTAACGGGCTCGTCGATTTCAATGAATTCCTCCTGTTCGTTTTCAAGGTAGCTCAAGCTTGTTACTACGCTCTCAGCCAGGCTTCCGGGCTAGAGGAGAAGCGGGCCAAGAGTGAGGGAAGGGAGAACCCAGTACAAGATCTCAGGCAAGAAGAAGGTCAAAGGAGATTTGAGCCCCAGGACAGACGATTAGAAGAAGGCAGGCAGAAGAGGCAAGAACTGGAGAGGGAGCTCGCTGAGGAAGAGAAGCAGCAGCTGCAGAGGCGAGAACGGGAAGAGCG
>PITA01024702.1:0-25782 GCA_004023965.1 Spilogale gracilis | reverse complement strand
GCATGTCCTGTCAGGCCAGAGATGGGGCTTGACCTTGGGACAGCTGAGCTCCGAGTCCCAGACCTGCTTGTGCAGGGAGGCTGTGGCTCGCCTGGTCTGCAGGCTGTTCCTCAGACGGATGGCGATGCTGGTGTCCGAGTGGATGGGGCCCTGTGGCTGTACAAGGACCCCTGCAGGATGGTCCTGGTGGCTGACCCCAGAGAATCTAGAGCGCGTGAGCAGGGTAGCTTCCCCTGAGATTGCAGTGAGGGCAGGAGGGCAGTGGTGTGCAGGCAGAGTGACGTGTGATATCCTTTCCCTAACCCCATGCCATCCTGCCCACGCCGGGGAACCCACCCCAGACCACCCCGGTCGCATGACCCGGAATATTTCCTGAAGTTCCTCTGCCCGAATCATTCTCTTTGCATTTAGTCCACCGTCTTGTCAGACCTTTGGTCTCTGCCTTGCCCTCCACCTGTGTGGACGGGGGCTCCGAGCCTCTCTCCACCCGCCACACTCGGTCCCGTGTGTGAATAACGAGGCGGTCCCCGAGCCCGAAAAGGCCGATGTATCGACCAGATGTCCCACAGCCAGTAGAGGACGGCGAACTTCGACACCCCAAGAGCCAGAAGCCTATCTCAGCCTTGGCCTCATTCTGCCCTCCCCAGACCCCACTCTCTTTCCTCTCAGGATGGTTCCTAGAAGATGGTAGGAGTCCCACAAAGGCTGAGCACAGGTGTGGCTGGGCTGGCCTGGCACCGTGGGGCACGGGACTCCCGTGGGGCTCCCTGGGGGCTGGCCCCCCTAATAGGGTCCATGATCAAAGGAATGAGCCTGATACAAAAGCGAAGGTTAAGCAAAGCTTTATTTAGCACCAAGCATCAGAATTTTGCTGGCTAGTGGTCACTTTTCCATGGAAAAGGACCAGGCCTAACTTCTTGGGCTAGCTTTTATAGGGCACCCCCCTCCCCAAATCACAAGCTGACTAGGGTCACAAGTTAATTTACATTTCCTTTGTATAGGGCGAAACCACACCCCAAGCTGACCTGACTCACCATGGCTTGTCTGAGTTAATTTGCACCCCCATGGGCCCTGGACCCCGGAGGTGGGGGCACCTGGCACTTTGGCCAATCCCAAGTACCGGTAATGGGCCGCCCATTCTTGGTTTGCGTCTAAATACCTCTCCAGGATGCCCCCCATGGGCAATAAGGGGGTTAACTGGTTGGGCGTCTCCCCTAACCTGGCTCACCTTTGTTTTCCAGGGGCCATTTATCCATAATACCTGGAGCTGTTTTTCTGAGTAAACAGGATGGCAGCTTGGATTTTAAAACAGGTCCTTATACCCCCTACCCCCCATGCTCTGTTTGCTCAGTTCTGCTCTCCCTGCCTCAAGTGCCCACTGTGCCCAACTCCTGCCACGCTGGCCGTGGTCCTGGTCCACTCACGGCTATCGCTAATTCGGCTACACATATGCCTCACCCATTCCCGACCCCACCCCATGCACACCTCCTGTCCCTTGATGGTTCCCGCTTGGCCCCTTTGACCCCTCCCCGGGACAGAGTAGCCAGAGGCCCCTGGCAGAGGCCCCTGCCCTCCCTTTAGCACAGGGCTTCTTGGGAAGTTTTTATTGGCAGCCGACATCTGGGCCACCGCCTCAGAGGGGCCTTCCTTCCCCATTTCCCACCCGCCCCACAGACAACCCGGCTTCTCCCTGGCACCCCCAGCAAATTCCCCTCCTGTAATCACAGTGTTCCGCAGGGTAGTAGCTGCCCCCCCATGGAGAACAAAAGGTAAAAGAGATGTAGGAGAAAAATTAAATTTCCTTTGCAGACCATTGACCAGTACTTGAGAAAAGCAGCGTGACCTTCCTCTAGGAGCTCAATTGTCTCCGAGTGAATACTTTACTAGAGGAAAAAAAGACAACCTAGCTTGACATTAGCCTGATCTCCAGGATCCTGTAAGTCTTCTTTGACAGGGAAAAATCCCTTTGGAAACTTTCTTTCATCTCCATCAGCCCTATCCCCTGACCCTGTCCCCTGGCCCCGTCCCCCACCCCTGCCAAGGTACATGTTAGCGGTCATCCTCCAAGGCTGTGGGCCCCCGGACATCCATCTGAAGGGTCTCCTGACTAAGGTTCTGTAAGGACCTATTTAGCCAGAGCGACTCCATTTTGTCCAAGCCACCATCTTGTTGTTTCTGTCCAAACAAGAGCTGACTCGGACAGCCGGTTCCCTGAACAATGGGGCTGTTAATTATCAACACTTAGGACCAGGTGGGAGGCCCAAGTGCCCTTGACTTGGGAAGGGCAGAAGTCCAAACAAGGGCAAGTCAGATCAGGTGGGAAATGCCCAAACAGTCAATCCCCTTAACCTCCCGGACTGCAATCAGTGGGATCCCCTGCTAAGCCACTCTGGGTTTAAATCTTAAAGGGGATTCTGAATTTAACAGTGTAGATGCATTCATCACAGCAGAATGGGAGAGAATTACTGGCAGCTGCGTGACTGCAGGCAGCTTGTGGCTTGCCCTATAAAAGCTATCTTGTAAGACTAGGCAGGGTCTTCTCTCTTTAGAGAGGACCCTGACCCGACCCTGACCCGGGTCGGTGTAATTCTTGATGCTTGGCGCCAAATAAAGCTCTGCTTGACTTTCGCTTTTGTATCAGCCTCGTTCCTTTGACCACAGACCCTAACAGTTCTACTGGATGGTACTAAATGAACTTACCTAACAGCAGCCAGTCCCTCAAGGTCCTGGAAGCCTTGCTTCCAAATTCCTTGGAGACTCACGCTATCCCTAACCCTCTCCCACCTTGAAAATATATAATCAGTCAGTCCTCACGACCCTTTCAGCTCTTTGTGCCCCCGGGTCCTCTCCTTGTACTTTAATAAAACCACCTTTCTTGCAGCAAAAACATCTCAAAAAGCCTGTCAACTGTTCGCTCCCAAACCCCAACATTTCACATCAGCTGGACTGAGGCTGGGCCTTCTAACTGAAGGAGTGCCCAAATTTCTTAAATGAAGGCCCTCCCAGGTCATATTTTGGCCAGACTGAGTTCCTGGGGTGCCCCAGATCCACCCATTTTCTTTCTGCTTCCACACAGCTCATCTGCTATGGGAAACGCCCTTTTCACCCTTTGCCTACCTCTATCACCCTTCAGATAATTGCTTCCTCCAGGGAGCCCTCCTGGTCCCCTCCTGTCTGAATTACAGGCAGGCCCCGAGTTCCTATAGCACTGGATGCAGGCGGGTGCCCCTGTCTCTCCCTCCTGATGGGGCTGTGTCCCGTGATGGCAGGGCTGTTCCTCTGTCCCTGAACAGGGCTGGATCGGAGCGGGCGCCCATCTGCTGCCCAGGACACCTCTGCCAAAAGCAGATTTACAAAATGCCTAAGTCATCACCGCAGTACTCTGCACAGCACGGCTTCCGCCCCAAGGCCTCATTTTACAGCAGATGGAACGCCGCTGTGAGCTCAGGTTCACAGTGCTCTCCGGTCGTATCCATGGCCCGTCCTCCCAAACCCAACGATGTGAGACTGTTGGTTTCTGTGTCTGAATTTTGCTCACTGAGAATTCAGATTCTTGCTGTTTGTAGTAGTTGTTCCGATGATCCACTTGGATTTCCCAGGTAGGTGGATAATCTTATCTAATAGTGAAGGTGTTGCTTTCTCCTTTCAAATTTGTGTACCCCTGCCTTCTCTTCCCAGATCACGTTGGTTAAAACCTCCAGTACGTTATTTTTTTAATAAATATTTTATTTATGTATTTGACAGAGAGAAACCCAGCTAGAGAGGGAACACAAGCAGGGGAAGTGAGAGAGAGAGAGAAGCAGGCTTCCCACCAAGCAGGAAGCCCGATGTGGGGCTCGATCCCAGGACTCCAGGATCGTGACCTGAGCCGAAGGCAGACGCTTAACCACTGAGCCACCCAGGTACGCCCTCCAATATGTTCTTAAACCGTGCTGCTAATAATGAGCCTTTGCTCTTGCTCCTGACTTGGTGGGAAGGCCTCTCATGGTCTCCATTAAATGCCCTGCTGAGCTTGGAGCCAAGATAACTTAATCCTGTTAAAGAGGACAAGGAACTGCATCAGTGTTGTAGAGCACAGTGTGTGGACGTCTGATTGTATTAGCCAGTCCCCTTAGCATAATTCCCATCTTTTGCTAATTGGAAGAAACCTGCAATACCTAACCTGTATCTGTATCTATCCCCGTCATTTTGCACATGTGTAAGCATTTCTGTAGCAGGAACCTCTGTAAGTGGAGTCGCTGGCTAGGTCACAGAGGATTGGATAATTAAGGCCAAATTTCCCACCAGCCACGCCCACCAGCAAAGCCGCATCCTCACAGCCCTGCTGTGATACTGTGACTCTTAAGAAAAATAGAGGGGTACGTGGGTGGCTCAGTCGGTGAAACACGCAACTTGGTTTCAGCTCTGGTCATGATCTCAGGGGCGTGAGATTGAGCCCAGGGTTGGGCTCCCCGCTCTCTCTCCCTCTCTCCCTGCCCCTGCCCCTGGCTTGTACTCTCTCTCTCAGGAAAAAAAAAAAAAAAAAAAAAGGAAAAGAAAAGAAAAGAAAAAAAGAAGTATATGTATTTGGTCATTCAGATAACCAAAATATGTTCCGCATATATATTTGATAGTTTTTGTTCTTGGCTCAAAGCTCCCAAACCCTTGGAACTTGCTGAGTAGCAAGGGCAGTGGGGCATCTTTTGTTATGATACTTGGTCTCTTGTCCTCAGTTCCTGAAATCTATTCAGAAGCACAACGGTGAGTGGGTGTCTCCTTATTCACAACAATTGATGCCCCACTGGGTCATGTTAATGAGCAGATTCAGGGAAGCACCTAAGGCTAGGACTGGTCGCCAAGGAAACCAGCCCGAACAGATGACTTCCCAGGGAGGGAAGGAAGCTGGAGGTTGATCACCAACGACCGGAGATTCCTGGTGATTCGATCCATACCAGCATAGTGAGGCGTCCATAAACACTCAAAAACGAGAGGGTTTGGAAAGGTCCCAAGTTGGGGAACAAGCATGCTTCCAAGTGCCCCTGTGTCGGGCCCACAGACTCCCCAAGGACAGAAGCTCCTTTGGTAGGGACTTCACCCTCTGTATCTCTGTTGATGCATATCCTTTTTTTTTTTTTTAATTTTTTAAAAGATTTTATTTATTTATTTGACAGAGAGAAACACAGTTAGAGTGGGAACACAAGCAGGGGGAGTGAGAGAGGGAGAAGCGGGCTTCCCGCCGAACAGGAAGCCCGATGTGGGGCTGGATCCCGGGTCTCCAGGATCATGACCTGAACCAGAGGCAGTCGCTTAACCAGCTGAGCCACCCAGGCACCCCTGATGCATATCCTTTAATTCCCTTGTTATAAACTGATAATCTAGGGAGTTAATAGGTTTCCTGAGTTCTGTTAGCCATTCTAGCAAATCCATGGCACTCAAGGAAGCATTAGGTAGGGACCTCTGATTAACAGCCGGTCACTCAGAAGCACAGGTGACACACTGGGCTGATGATTGATGTCTGAATTGGAGGGCAGTGTCCTAGGACTGGACCCTTTACCTGTGGGACCTGATGCCGTCCCCTGGTAGACAGTGTCAGAACTGAGCTGCATTGTAGGGTACCCGGCTGGTGTCTGAGCATTGCCTGCTGGTGTGGGGAGCTCCTCCAACACACACACACACACACACACACACACACACACACACACACACACAATGGAATTAGGAGCAGAACGCAAAAAGCTACCAAAAGTGTATCTTATAAAACTTTTTGATTTATGCTAATTCTGATAGGTTAAAAAAAAAATCTCAGTGTCCATCTCATGAACGAGGTTGAGTCTTCTTCATATATTTAAGAACAATTTGTGTTTGCTCTTCTGATCATATATTGGCCATTTTTTTCTATTGACTTGATAGTCTTTTTCTTAATGACTCTAGGAGTTCTTGGTGTATGAAGGAGCCTGTCCCTTTGTGACACGAGCTTGGCCAGTGCAAGAAGCAGCACAGGCTAGCAAGGAGGCCAGGGTGCTTACCCAATGTGCTGGCATGAAGCCACTACTCTGTTGGTGGCCAGGGATGGGCAAGCGGGTCCAGGAGAAGCTGTATCTTCTTAGCCAGCAAATCTGTTGCACGCAGGTGACTTTGGCTCTAAAGGGGCAGCCTCTATAACTATTATGGAATCTCCAGGGTTTAAGAAAGACAAGATGCCACGAGGGCCCTGTGAATACTTTTTCCCTTTCCTCCCAGTGGAAGGGGCTCCCATGGGTCCTTCTTGGCACGGGCTGATGGCAGGTCCAGCTCCGCTGCCTCCTGTCCCTCTGGACCACGTGAGCCGGGATTCTGGCCACAATTTTTTGACATGTTTAGTTCCTGTCTCCGTCCAGGAATGACTGTGTCCTTTGGACGATGCTCTACTCTGATCTGCTGGGCTACCGACGGCTTCCAACTGCTGCCCGTGAAATCACCAACCACCAGGGACGCAAGTGCTCTTTTCTAGACTGTTGATGACCAATGTTTCCACATCCAGAGTCTTGCTGCTGCCTCTTCGGGCTGCCTAGTCTTTCCGCGCATGACTTCCGGAGTTGGAACCATACTTGAAAGGCCTTCTCCGGATCTACTCACAGATCGCAGGTTTCAGAGCCTTGGTGGGAAGGTGGAAACCAACTGCAGCAGCACAGAAGGACGTTCAAGGAGGGGAGCTTGCTGCCCCACCAGGAAGGAGGAGGTCCTGTCAGGGTCTCTGGCTCAGGAACCGGCCGAGCCGGTGAGGTTGAAAATGAAGAGCACAGACCGGAGAAGGGTGCTGGCAACCCATGACTTCATGCCTGGCCGAAAGACCCACGGCGGGCAGGTGGACGAGCCCACGGCTGAGCAACTGGGAGGGCAGGGGCCCCAAGGAGTCCCAGCAGCAGATAGAGGAGGCGTCTCAGAAGAAGGCTGGAAGGAAACAGGCCCAGGATCCAGGAGATGGCAAAGACCAGAGAGTGGGCATGGAGTGGGCACAGAAAGGAGGCTGATGGAGGGGAGACCGAAGAACCACGAAGGAGGGGAGAGCTTTGTGGGCAGTGATGCCTCCCCGGCTGATGGCACATTTGAAGCTCAAGGGAGACCAAAGCCAGGGTACAGCTGGCCCAGCCCTTCCCTTCCCTGGACACACCCCAGCCCTGACGTGCATGCTTTTCCCCAGTGTCTGGGCTCAGGCATCCGTGATCCTAACAGATCGTGTCCTAGCTGAAGTCCCTGTTCATTTACCTTACCCAGCACGGGGAGGCAGGGCGGGGGGGGGGGGGGTATGAATTGAAACCAAGAAGACCAAGAGCCCCTGTGGTTCATCTCCCAACCTTTGCCTGAAGCCTCAACTAGCAGCCCCAGGGCAGTCATGGGCTTAGACCACGTGCAGCCTCAGGGCAGATCTGGGCCTGAGCTTGGGCTCAGGAGTTGGCAGCATGCCGCGCACACGATGAGTCTAGTGTCCGCCAACAAAGTGTCTTCCGGGTAAAAGACACATGCAGAAGAAAGCCAGGGTCTCCGGGAAGAACTGCAGTTCGTCATAGCCTTCCTGCCACTTGCAGCATCCATGACAGCCATCAAAGAGCCAGAAAAAAATCACAGGAGGGACGCCTGCAGGCCTCAGCCTGTGAAGCGGCTGCCTTCCGTTCAAGTCAGGATCCCAGGGTCCTGGGATCGAGTCCCGCGTGGGGCTCCTGGCTCAGTGGGGAGTCTGCTTCTCCCTCTGCTTGCTGCTCCCGCTGCTGTGCTGTCTCTGACAAATAAATAAATAGAATCTTAAAAAAAAAAAAACACGAGATGCTGGAATGAGCCCTGTAGTGCCAGGTGAAGGCAGGAGCCATCAGTATGAAATTACATTTGTTTTATTTGTTTTTAATTTTTTAATTTTATTTTTTTTTTAGATTTTATTTACTTATTTGACAGCAAGAGAGATCACAAGTAGGCAGAGAGGCAGGCAGAGAGAGAGGAGGAAGCAGGCTCCCTGCTGAGCAGAGAACCCCATGCGGGCCTCGATCCCAGGACCCTGAGACCATGACCTGAGCCGAAGGCAGAGGCTTTAACCCACTGAGCCACCCAGGTGCCCTACATTTGTTTTATTTTTATTTATTTATGTAAATATTTTATTTTTTTAAATCAAAATTTATTTCTTTATTTGAGAGAGAGAGAGAGGGTCGAGGAGTAGAGGGACAAGCAGACCCCCAGCTAAGCGAGCAGCCCAAGGTGGGATTCCATCTCACAACCCTAAGATAATGACCTGAACCGAAATCAAGAGTCAGGTGCTCAACTGACTGAGCTACCCAGGTGTCCAGTATGTTTACTTTAATCCACACACATACATAGCCAGAGAGAGAGAGAGAACATACATGTGCAAATGTGCACCTATGGCATCGGTGGGTCTTAATGGTACCATGAACCCTGACACAATGTGATGAGAACACTTCTCCTCTGAGGTGTTCTTCACCCAAATCCAGAACCTGTCTGACTACTCATGAGAAAAGATCAGAAAAGCCCACAATGAAGGATAGTCCATAAAATGCCAAAATATCTGACCAGGACTGTTCACAAGTGTCAGTGTAACAGAAGACCAGGAAAGACCTAGAAACTGTAATAGATGAGGAGATACTAAGGACACATGATGACTGAATGCAATGTGGGGTCCTGGACCAGAAAGAGGATACCAGTGGGAAACCTGGGGGAATCTGAATGACGTCTGACGCTGAGCTAGTGGTAGCATGGCCAGCTAATTTCTTGGTTTCGATCAGTGTGCCGTGGTTCGAGAAGATAGCAGTATTAGGAGAAGCTAGGGGAAGGGTACAGAAGAACTTTGTGTTCTATCTTGGTAACTGTTGTATAAATCTAAAATCATTTCAGGGGCACCTGGGTGGCTCAGTCAAGCATCTGCCTTCAGCTGAGATCGTCATTCCAGAGTCCTGGGATGGAGCCCCTTGTTTCAGCTGCTCCGGCTGCTTGTGCTCTCTCTCTGTCAAATGAATAAATAAAACCTTAAAAAAGGGGCACCTGGGTGGCTCGGTCATTAAGCATCTGCCTTCGGCTGGGTCATGACATGATCCTGGAGTCCCAGGATCTAGCCCCGCATAAGGCTCCCTGCTCAGCGGGAAGCCTGCTTCTCCCTCTCTCACTCCCCCTGCTTGTGTTCCCTCTCTGGCTGTTTTTCTCTCTGTCAAATAAATTTAAAAAAAAGTTTTGTTTTTTTTTTAAGTAAAACAAACAAACAAAAAAAGATAAATGCTTTGCTCTAACCCCGAGGTGGGGCCCGGGTTCCTACTCTCCAGAGCAAGTTCCTAAGAAATGACTGTGAGCCCCACTTGGTACAAGGAAGTATTTTTGTGAGCTCAGTCATAAAAGACCATATTATGACTTTAAATGGGGTCCCCCATCCCACCCTGACCACAGCACGAGGAAAAATGCTGGGACCCCAAGTGGCAGGTGGTAAAGAGCCCTGGGAGGAGGTGTGGCTCCCAAAGGACCAGGAGGAAGGGGATAGGGTGGGCAGCCCCAGGAACAGGCAGCAGAGCCCACTTTGCCCCTCAAGGAGCCCCTCCTGATCCCCCATCCTGGGTGTGCTCTGGGTGGTCTGCACAAGTCAGGGGGCTGGAGTCTAAAATGTAGGAGGCACCACCACCCGCTAGGGGTCACTGATGGGCCAGTGGTCAGACTGCCCTCCCAGGTTAAGGCATGCTAAGGTGGTCATAGATGAACAAAAATCATGGCAAACATGCAGGGAAAGGACACCATACCAAGACTAAGCTGCATCTCTAGAACAATGATTGGAAAGATACAAATCCAAAATGAGCCAAGGCTTACAAAAACCACCACGGGCAATACAAGAGACCTTTTAATCAAGGATCAGAACAGAAGAACAAGGAGTGACTGGCATGAGAGTAACAGAGGAAGAACAAACTGATTTCTCTGTTAGCAGGTGGGTCATCCCAAGGGTAGACCAGATGGCTATTTAGGCCCTGCTCAGTCCTAGAATCTGGGAGTCAGGCCTGAAGAGGTGGAGGGAGTGCTCTCTACAACTGCCCAGCAGCAGGGTCAGACAGGCCGCTGTCGGCTGGTGACTTACGTCCTGGTACCAAGGGCAACAGGCAGCCCGCCAGTCTGGCCACAGAGGCGCTAAATACCCAGCTCCGAGTCCCTGGCCTCCTGGCTACACTCATAGCTTATTTATAAAGTGATGGCTCAGTGGTAACTTTTTCCAGAGTGCAGCTGCCAGGAAGGGATAGACAGGGGTGCTTTGCAACCCACCATGAGCTGCACAGGAAATTCCTCAAGACGCAGCTCAACATGACATAAGATACCAACCGTTCTAGCACCTGTCATGCCTCTCCAAACACCCAGAGGCCCAGGCTAAGTACTGCCTGCTAGTGCCCTCCCTTCCACAGTCCTTCTCCCCTTCAAGCAACCCAATGCCTCGCCTTGGAGTGCCCTGGAGTGCCCTGGAGTGCCCTGCTGGGCTTGAGCTTCCCTTCTCACCCAGGACAGCACCATTGTTAGGCGCCTCGCTGCATGCCCTTTTTCTTCTGCCTCGTCTCTACCAAATATACTTTATTCCCCACTCTAAATGATTTATTTTTTCTTAAAATGCTCATTTAATAAACTGTGCTATGCCCATACAATGGAATACAATAGGATATTCTTCAAAGATAGAAAGAAGCTATCACCAATGTCCACAATAGCCAAACTATGGAAAGAGCCTAAATGTCTATCAACAGATGAATGGATAAAGAAGATGCGGTGTGTGTGTGTGTGTGTATGTGTGTGTATACACACACTGGAATATTATGCAGTCATCAAAAAATGAAATCTTGCCATTTTCAATGACGTGGATGGAACTAGAGGATATCACACCGAGCGAAATAAGTCAGTCGGAGAAAGGCAATTATCATGTGATCTCACTGACATGAGGAATTCGAGAACAAGACAGAGGCTCATAGAGGAAGGGAGGGGAAAATGAAACAAGATGAAACCGGAGAGGGAGACGAACCATAAGAGACTTATCTCTGGAAACAAACTGAGGGCTGCTGGGCACCTGGGTGGCTCATTTGGTTAAGCCACTGCCTTTAGCTCAGGTCATGATCCTGGAGTCCCAGGATCAAGTCTCACATCAGGCTCCCAGCTCTGCTGGGAGTCTGCTTCTCCCTCTGACCTTCTCCCCTCTCATGCTCTCTCTCGCTCACTCTCTAATAAATAAATAAAATCTTAAAAAAAAAAGGGGGGCTGCTGGAGGGGAGGGGGTGGGGGGATGGGGTAGCTGGGGAATGGATCCTGGGAAGGGCATGTGCTACGGCAAGTGCTTGAATTGTGTAAGACTGACGAATCACAGATGTGTACCTTTGAAACAAATAATACATTAATGTTGAAAGAAAGAAAGAAAGAAAGAAAGAAAGAAAGAAAGAAAGAAAGAAAGAAAGAAGGAAAGAAAGAAAGAAAATCTATCAAGTCATGAAAAAGCCATGAAGGAACTTTAAATGTATCTTACTAAGTGACAGAGACCAATCTGAAAGACTACAGAGTAGATGATTCCAACTGTACGACATTCGGGAGAAGGCAAAACTATGGAGACGGTAAAAACCTCAGTGGTTGCCATGGTAGTGTGGGACCCAAGGAATTTAACAAAAGTCCCTCACCCCTGGACAAGCAGAGCAAGAATGACTCCATTTGGTGCTACACCCACCATCTCATGTATAACTCCCACATGACCTGCTCACTGCTTAAGGCGCTCCCCCATCCTAGTCAAGCCGCTCAGCACACCGTTACTGGAAACCGGCTCAAGTAGGAATGCCCAACCCGTAAGCGCCAAGGAAAGTAAACCCCGCCTTTTGTCGCCAAGGGTCTGGTGGCTGCTGGTGGAGAGATGGTCGTGGCTTATGCTGATTGGCCAGGAGCCAGTGGGTCCGGTGGCGAGATGTGGTCAGCTTACTTAGACTTTAGTGATGTCCTTCCATATTCTTGTTGGGTAACTCCGGGGTGGGCGAGGCCAGGGGTGGGCAATATTCTCACATTTGCGCACGGTTTTTCTGGGGAGGCGTCAGGCACCTGCGCACCAGTTCTGACCAGAGTGATAGGCTACTTCAAACAGACACTATAGGGTAAACTGTAATTCAACCGGCCACCTGCGTGTGGACTGACATGACTATGCAACTTTCTGTGTGTGTTACAGTCTCATCGGCCGCTGGCCCCTATAAAACCGCTACGCCTCTTAGCCTCGGGTCCAAGTCCCTGCTCCGCTGTGTCGGGTCTACTTGGGCCCAAGTTCAAGCTGGCAAATAAACCCTCACGCGTTTGCGTCGGTACCGGCTCCTTGGTGGTCTCTCGGATTCGAAATCTGGGGCATTACAGTAGCAGGGGGGATAAGTAGTGGAGCACAGAGGATTTTTAGGGCAGTGAAACTATTATTCTCTATGATATTGTTCTGGGGGCTCAATCACAGCTCACGGAATGCACAGCGCAGCGCCCAGTGTGAACCCTAGTGTGAACTGTGGATGGCAGTTAACAATAGTGTATCAATATTGGCTTGTCAATCGCAACAAATATACAGCACTAAATAAAATGTTAAAAATGGAAATTGGGGAGAGGGGATTTGGGAACTCTATTCTTTTTGCTCAATTTTCCCAGGTACCTGAAACTGATCAATTACAGTAAATAAAGATGGGGGGAGAAAGGCTTTAGGAAAATCCATTATGTCATTTACTTAGAAAAACATTTTATTTATTTGACAGAGAGAAACACAGCCAGAGAGGGAACACAAGCAGGGGGAGTGAGAGAGGGAGAAGCAGGCTTCCCGCCGAGCAGGGAGCCGGATGTGGGACTCGATCCTGGGTCTCCAGGATCATGACCTGAGCCGAAGGCAGATGTTTAATGACTGAGCCACCCCTCATATTTTTCTTTTGTAAATGTTTTACTTATGCCCAGAGACAATTTTTCTATTAAAATAAACATCTTTTTAGGGCGCCTGGGTGGCTCAGTTGGTTAAGCCTCTGCCTTCAGCTCAGGTCATGGTCCCAGGGTCATGAGATCTAGGCCCGCATCAGGCTTTCTTCTCAGCAGGAAGCCTGCTTCTCCCTCTCTTACTCCCGCTGCTTGTGTTCCCTCTCCGTCCATGTTTCTCTCTGTCAAATAAATAAAATATATTTTTTAATCTTTTTAATTTTTGAAACCCTCTTTAGAGATTAAAAGTACTAATCTCTTGTCATATCTGTTGCAAACTTTTTTTCCAGGGTGTCATTTGCTTTTGAACTTGATTTATGGTATTCAAATTTTTTACCTGGTTAAGTTTATCAAAAATTTCTTTATGATGTACACTTTTGCTTTAGTTCTCCTGTTTTTTGTTTTTGTTTTCTTTTTTTAAGATTTTATTTATTTGACAGAGAGAAACACAGCCAGAGGGGGAACACAAGCAGGGGGAGTGAGAGAGGGAGAAGCAAGCTTCCCGCTAAGCAGGGAGCCTGATATGGGACTTGATCCCGGGTCTCCGAGATCATGACCTGAGCCGAAGCTGGTCGCTTAACCAACTGAGCCACCCAGGTGCCCCTCTCCTGTTTTTTTGTTTTTGTTTTTGTTTGTGTGTGTGTGTGTGTGTGTTTTAGGCTTTTGTTTATTTATTTGACAGAGAGAGACAGCAAGAGAGGGAACACATGCAGGGAAAGTGGAAGACAAAGAAGCAGGCCTCCCATTGAGCAGGGAGCCCGATATGAGGGGCTCAATCCCAGGACCTGGGGATCAGGAACTAAGCTGAAAGCAGACATTTAACCGACTGAGCCACCCAGACACCCTTAACATATTTTTTCATTAATTTTAATGAAATTGCGGTAGAGGGAATAAGAATTGTGTTTGTATATTTCTCTTATAACCACCTTTTACTGAAAACCAACTTATTCCTATGTTTTTTGGCTTTGTAGGATGTGAGTGCGTGCGTGCGTGTGTGTGTGTGTGTGTGTGTGTGTGTGTGTGTACAATGTAGGATTGGATTTAGGAACATCCACACACTTCCCTCACCCCTGTCAGGACTGTTGCCAGCGTTTTCCCTCATCTTCAGCATTAATTTTCCCTCATACTTCAGCATTATCTGCACTGGTCTCTGTCTTCGCAGCTAAAAATAATCTCCCATGACCCCACCTTTGGTGTCCCTTTTCCTCCCTTCCCAGCCTCTGCAATGGATACTCTGAGTCAGCAGGAACTCACGCTCTCCTGGACCCCAAACCCACCCCTGCACCCTTCGCATGCTTCCCGCCTCATCTCACTAGGCTTTCTGGGTGGGCCTCTCAGGCACCTACTACCTGCCCCAACTTCTCTGTTCCTCCCAGAGCCAGAAACCAAATCCTCCCCCTTCCTGCAACAGGATCTCAGATTAGTGTTGGGCTCTTCCTTTGTCTCCCTACCTGCCCACTAGGCACAAGAGGTCACTGTCATCCCAGATTCTTTGGGTCTGAAAGAGTCTCTCTCACCCCTTGTGGCTTGGAAAACTTGGCACCCCTCTGTCGCTCCGGCAAGTCCTCTTGGTTTTCTTGGGCATGCTTCTCTTAGCTGCCCTTGCCCGTTCGTGCCTAGAACGCTCTCTTACTAGTACTGACACCACTTTGGAGATGTGTCTTTGATACATATTCTCATTCTGTCCTTCCAAACCCTGAGAGACAGATAATTGTGATCCCACTTTAGAGATAAGGCAGTTGAGGCTCCAGGGAAGGAAGCAATTTAGCAGATTGGGCATCCAGTAATTGTGGAGCCTAGGAAGAGGTGGGGATGCCCCCAGGCTCCCCTTCCTCTGAAGACCCCTCCCTCCAGGGTCTGTCCCAGCTTCCTGGATGTCTCATGTTTGTCTCCTTTGTCTCCCCAGCTGGTGATGAAGTCAAACAACAAAACACTAAGCCACACCCCCAATCTTGGGGGGACGATAGCGAATTAAGGGCTGAGTCATCAAAATATCATGGGCCCCAAAGTCTCAGCCTCCCTTCACCATAGGGAGGTGGCTTTTCTCTCCGTGACTCCCCATTATCTAGAAAAATAATTTCAACAGAGAAGTGCAATCCCTGGGGTCTTGGCAGGGGGAGCAGTGTAGGGTCAGGCTTTGGGGTCAGCCGCTCTCCTGCTTGCTAGCGAGGTGGCCTCAGGCCAGTCACACTGCACTGCTTGCTCTGAGCCTCAGGTCCTCATCTGGGAAGGTAGTGATTCTCTACCCTTTGAAGTTCTATTGGGATCAAGTGAACTAAAGTCCGGAAGAACCCGGCGCAGTGCCCTCCACGTGGTGGGGATCAATGAAGCCTGATAACCAATGCCTGTTGGTGTTTGAATCTTTTGGCTGAGCCTTTGGGGGAATGTAACGGGTGCGGTAGCACCACCTGGCGGTCACTCCGCTTTGCTACATTAAAGCCCACTCCAGAGGAACCCCCGGAATGAGAGTCAAGCCCAAAGAAGTACCACCTCCCAGCCCAGCAATCTCGCTGAGCTGAAGAGACACAGACTGAAGTTCGGAGAGGCCGAGGATGGCAGGTCTGAGCTGGCGGGCAGAGAGAAGCAGGTACAGAGCTCTGGAACTCCGCAGAGGGCTCTGGAGATTTGGGCCACATTCCAGTTTGTACCTGCACGAGGAGAAACTCCACGGGGCCTGACAAAAATGCCTCCCCGGAGAAGAACAGTTACTGCAGAGCCAGAAGCTGAACGGCCCCCCCAGACTGGTAAGAACCAGGAATTGTTTGAGCTCCTATCGGCGGAAGTAGGTAGAGACTGCACTGAGGGCATAGAATGTTCAGGAGAGATCCTAGATGGGCCACACCTTAAAAGCGGGGTTAAATTGGTCAGAGGGAAGACTTACTCCAGACCCATCTTGAAAGAGCTTAAAAACAAGTCTCAAAAAGATCAAAGTGAGGGCACCTGTCTGACTCAGTGAGAAGAGCATGTGACTCTTGATCTCAGGGTCATGAGTTTAAGCCGCACGTTGGGTGTAGAGATCATGCAAATAAAATTTAGAAACTTAAGAAAAACAAATTTTAAATTTTAAAAAGATGTTGAAAAAATCAATGCGACTTGCAGGCAAATGAACTGCTTTCCGAAAACACTCCAATGCTCTTTAAAGGAACACAACAAAATCCAACAGCCAAAAACACATGTCTCACAATGTCTGGCATCCAATAAAAAATTACTTGCCATAGGAATAGTTGTAAAAGGTAACCTTCAGGGGTGCCTGGCTGGCTCAGTCAGTATCAAACGACTTTTTTAAAAAAAGATTTTATTTATTTATTTGACAGAGAGAAACACAGCTGGAGAGGGAACACAAGCAGGGGGAGTGAGAGAGGGAGAAGCTGGCTTCCTGCTAAGTAGGGAGCCCAATGTAGGGCTCGATCCAGAGACTCTGGGATCATGACCCCGAGCCGGAGGCAGACACTTAACGACTGAGCCACCCAGGCGCCCAAAAAGATTTAAATCTTTAAAATTTCTTAAATCTTTTTATATTTTTTAATGTTAAAAAACACAAAGTAAAAGAAAATAAATAAAATCTTTAAAATTGGAAGGTATGTCACGGGCACATCATGATGATTTGATGTACACACACCTTGTGAAGGAATTCCCCATCTAGGGAAGGACCACATCCAGCACCTCACATAGGTATTACTTATTTTGTGTGTGAGAACATTTAAGTTCTGCTGTCAGCGAATTTCAATGACGGGATTTATAACTTTATCCGATTCCTGGTCAGCTTCGGTGCAGGGACGCGGTCATTCCCCAGCGGTGCCACTAGGCGGCGCCGCCAGTTTTAAATTCCCGGCGGGGCGAGAGGTTTGAAATCTTTAAACCCGCGCTCCGGCTTGTCCCTGGTAGAAGAGAGAATCGCTAACCGAAGGCAGGTCAGACCCCGCAGACTCCTGCAGTCGGGGCCCCGGGGGTGTCGAAGTCCACAGTCGTTCTCACCTGGAGCGGCGGTGAGAGGGGGGGCCCTCGCTGCCGGCGCTCCTTACCTCCCGGCAGGTGCGGACTCAGGAGCGCTCCCCGGGGCAGGTCCCTGAGAGTCGGGGTGCATGGGGCCCGCCTCCGCGGTCCACACCAAGCTGGGGACGTCCCGGAACGGTATGTTTCTAAAACCGAGATTCCAGGGGCGCCTGGCTCAGTCGTAAAGCGTCTGCCTTAGACTCAGGTCGTGAACCCGGAGTCTCTGGATCGAGCCCCGCATCGGGCTCCCTGCTTAGCGGGAAGCCTGCTTCTCCCTCTCTCACTCCCCCTGCTTGTGTTCCCTCTCTAGCTCTGTTTCTGTCAGGTAAATAAATAGAATCTTAAAAACAAAAAAAAAAAAAAAGAAAAAATAACAAAGCCTTTCATTAAAAAAAATAATAAAACTGAGATTCCGCTTTCAGCATACACTATGTGCCTGGGCCCCGAGCCCCCGGGAGTCTGGGAAACGGAAGCTCCCGCGTGCAGCGTCCACTGGGTATTCATTGACTGGGAGCTTGCATTGTGTTCCGGGTTGGCACCTAGCGGTCCAAGGGTCCAGGTCTGTCTGCACACCTAGGCCCCTAGTCCACGGCAGGGGAATCCGCGCGTTCTGCGAGCAAATAGGGAGAGAACTCCACTGTGCCAGATCTCTCTGGGGGGCGGGGGGGTGGGGACAGGCAAGGAATGCATTTTGTTCTTGACCTTGTTAATCTAGAAGATAGAAGTTCAAGGGCGCCTGGCTGGTTCAGTGCAGAGAGTATGTCGTGTGTGTGTGTGTGTGTGTGTGTGTGTGTGTGTGTGTGTGTGTTTCTTATTTTTTCTTTTTAAAAAATTTAAGGCGGGGCGCCTGGGTGGCTCAGTTGGTTAAGCTGCTGCCTTCGGCTCAGGTCATGATCCTGGAAACCCGGATCGAGTAAGCCTGCTTCTCCCTCTCTCACTCCCCCTGCTTGTGTTCCCTCTCTGGCTGTGTTTCTCTCTGTCAAATAAATAAAATCTTAAAAAAAAAAAAAAGTTTAGTGAGGTAAAAAAAAAAAAACAAACAAAAAAAGAAACCATTTGACTTTTTTTTTAAGAAGTAGTAAAATGTATTCGGCAGCCTCAAAATGAAGGACTATGGTAATTCAGCTGACTGGTTTAGCAGCTGTCAGGCATAAACTTTCATTACTTTTTTTTTTTTTTTTAAGATTTTACTTATTTATTTGACAGAAAGAAACACAGCTAGAGAGGGAACACAAACAGAAGGAGTGAGAGTGGGAGAAGCAGGCTGCCAACCGAGCAGGGAGCTTGATGCCGGGCTCGATCCCAGGACTCCGGGATCATGACCTGAGCTGAAGGCAGTCGCTTAACCAAGTGAAAGGTTGGAAAGCCCCTATTTTTTGATTAAGAATGATTCCAAACATGGGTCCCTGGGTGGCTTAGTGGGTTAAAGCCTCTGCCTTCAGCTCAGGTCATGATCCCAGAGTCCTGGGATCCAGGCCCGCATTGGGCTCTGCTCAGCAGGGAGCCTGCTTCCTCCTCTCCGCCTGCCTCTCTGCCTACTTGTGATCTCTCTCTCTCTGTCAAATAATTAAAAAAATAATTTTTAAAAAAAGAATGATTTCATCATTCAACATTTGAGATAAAAACCACTGATTGTTAAATATATTGTATGGACACGCCACTTGAGTTTCATAGCAAAAGAGAGGAAGAGGAAAGGAAAAGTGAGGGGGGAAAACATAAAGTACAGTGACAAAGTAACTTCAAGCATATTCATTAGACTGATGAGTCACAGACCTGTACCTGTAAACAGACCCTAAAACAAGTAATTCATTGTATGTTAATAAAACAAAAACAAAAAACAAAACAAAAAACCCCCACAATATTCATTATCATAATGCATTTGGATAGGTTTAACTTCTGTTACAAGACAAAGATTTTTTTTTTTTAAGATTTTATTGGACACAGTGAGCACAAGCAGGGGGAGCAGCAGGCAGAGAAAGAGCGAAGCAGGTTCCCCCTCCTGAGCAGGGAGCCTGATGTAGGACTCAGTCCCAGAACACTGGGATCATGACCTGAGCCTAAGGCAGATGCTTAACCAAATGAGCCACCAGGTGTCCCAAAGATTTTTTTTTACAGCATGAGAAGCATAAAGGCTCTTAAAACAAAAATGAAGTTAAACGTATCATAGTTAGATGTATTCTGATCAGGGAAGGCAAGGTTGAGTGAAATATAAAACTCCAGTCAGTTATTCATTAATACCTTCTTTCCTTCATCATCATTATTATTGTTTAATGCCATATATCGCCGGCAATGTCTTGGGGACCAGGGATCCAGAAATGAATTGACTAAGGCCCCCCAGACCTGCCCAGAGGTAAGCATGACCACAAGGGCTGCACGCACCCAGCCGGGGCTTAAACCTGCAGGCAGCTCAAGAGGGGGCCTCGGTTCTCCCCATCTGCGTCAAGCCCAGCCTCTTCCATGTCCCGAGGGGCCTCCTGGTCCTTCCCCTTCAGGCTACACATCGTCCCTCCTGAGATGGGAACAGTCTACCTCCACCTGTGGTTGTGGGCCCCGCCCCACCATTTCCAACAGCGGCTGGATATAACACATGATAAATCTTTACCCTTTCATGATTGCCCTTTAGCTGGAAAACAACTCAAAGATTCTCCAGGTGAGCACCGGAGCAGTATCCACAGGCACCTGGCCAGGTGAGGGGTGGGGTGAGGGCCCTCCAGGCCCAGTTTATCTGAGAAGAGAATAAACACCAAGTTTGTAGCATCCCTTGCCCTCCACTCAGCGCCCTGTAGGATGCTGGGGGGAAAGGGCCCCAGATGGCATTCTTCTCCAGACCCTTACCTCCCCGAAGGTTGTGGGGGGGCAGGGCAAGGGCTCAGAGCAGAGCAGCCCCATCCCATGCCAAGAGGGGACATTCTGCCCGCGTGGAACACTGCTCCCAAGCCCCGGGGTCAGGGAAATGGGGGCTGCTCATTGATGGCCACAGGACACTCACTTGGCCAGACAGAGGTTCCAGGGAAATCTGCCTGCTGCCCACCAGCTCTGGGTGGTGGGTAAGTGCAGAAGCACACGCATCTGGGGTGGGGGGCTAGGAGGAGGAGGATGCCCTTCCTCACCAAAAGAGCCGGACCTAGAAATGCAGGATGCTGGGAATGGGTGCAGGCCAAAATCCAAAGAGTGGATAGGTCAGGGAGGAGGGCACCCTCACCGACACCTCGGGATGTGTGTCCTGGGCTCTGCTCACACAGTTACTGTTTATGGGAAGGCAGGAAGTGAGGGAAGCTGGCCTCCTGTCAGTCTAGCCGGCCTTGATCCATGGACCCGGAGGTCTGTGCCCGCCAGGGACTTCCTCGACGTGTAGGGCCAGCTGCAAGATAAGCCTGTGCCAGGGGGCTTTGGAATGGAACCTTCATGCTGCGTGTCTCTACCAGAGTGATGGCTGTGTCCTCAGGTTGGCGCCTCTTTTTCCTTTGTGCCTGGGTTTCAGCCCGGGGCCCGTGGACACCCTCGCCCCTGCCACTGGACAGAATCCACTGGGTTTATGAATTTGCGTGGGGGAAAAATTACGTCTTTGCCTTCATTAATCTCCAACTGAAATCTAGCATTTTGCGGGGCACCCGGCTGACTCCGTTGGTAGAGCATGCGACTCTTGATCTCAAGGTTGTGAGTTCAAGCCCCATGCTGGGTGTAGGGATTACTTCAAAATAAAACTTTAAGGGGTGTCTGGGTGACTGTCTGTTAGGCGTCCGAATCATGGTTTGATTTCAGTGTCCTAGGGTCAAGCCCCGCGGTGGGGGCAGGGGGCTCATGCTCAGCCTGGAGTCTGCTTGAGATTCCCCGTCCCTCTTTCTCTGCCCCTCTCCCTACTTGGTCTCTCTCAAATTAATAAAATCTTTACAAAAATAAAAATTAAGTTAAAAAAAATGAAATCTAGCTCTTTCTCCAAATGTACACCAGCAACCTGGGAGGATTTATATCCCGTTGCAACCATTGTAGGTATCTTGAAATACCATTTACGGGGGCTCCTGGGGGGCTCAGTCATTGAGCATCTGCCTTCGGCTCAGGTCATGGTCCCGAAGTCCCAGGATCGAGCCCCACATCGGGCTCCCTGCTCAGCGGGAAGCCTGCTTCTCCCTCTCTCACTCCCCCTGCTTGTGTTCCCTCTCTGGCTGTGTTTCTCTCTGTCAAATAAATAAATAAAATCTTTTAAAAAACCCGCAATACCATTTACGTTATTCTCTTGAAAATACTGATCTTCTTAGACCCGCTGTTGTTGTAGGAACTAAGAACCACCACATAGCATCCATTTTCAAATATTTTGATCATTGTATTTCAATAAAATTGGTTTCCTTTGTAGTCCTTTGTGTTTTATTTTCTGCATTTAAAAAATGTTCTAGAACAAGGGTGTCTGACTGTCTCCGACCCTTGGTCTCAGCTCAGGTCTTGATCTCAGGGTTGGGAGTTTGAGCCCCACATTGGGCACAGAGCCTACTTAAAATAATAATAATGATAATAACAATAACAATAATAATAATATTCTAGAAGAGTCCACAAGTGAACATGCCAGCAAGTTCAGGGCAAGAGGAAGACTGAGTGCCCCCACCTTCCATCTTCTTGTGTTGTTTCTGTGTCCCTAAGAATCCAACTGCAGCTTGCAGGGCCCAGCTGACAAGCCCCAAACAGACCCAAAGGGAGGAAGCTCCAGACCCCATCTGCAGGGGTGAGGGAGCTAGAATGAAGACCTGCCCCACCCCTTGCCCACTGGGTCTCCGGGGTCCCTTGACCCCACAGCACACTGGGAGGGGGATCCTTCTGAGAGAATGAAGACCCCACAGCACACTGGGAGGGGGATCCTTCTGAGAGAATGACGCCTTGCTGAGCTGGTCCAAAGCCCTAAACCAAGAGAGGACACCAGCTGGGCACCCTGGTCCACAGTGGCATTCTGAAAGGGGGCTGTCCACCCCCAAAGTCTCGGGTATTACCTTTTTTTTTTTTTTTTTTTTTAAGATTTTATTTATTTGACAGGGAGAAACACAGCCAGAGAGGGAACACAAGCAAGGGGAGTGAGAGAGGGAGAAGCAGGCTTCCCGCCGAGCAGGGAGCCCGATGTGGGACTCAATCCAGGGTCTCCAGGATCGTGACCTGAGCCGAAGGCAGTCGCTTAACCAACTGAGCCACCCAGGCGCCCCCGGGTATTACCTTTGTGATAAGACCTTCCATAGCTCAAGGGCTCCAGTCGCCTGGGGAATGAGGAAATCCTCGATAAGACCCAGGGCTGGACGCGGTGCGGCAGGCAGTCGGTTGGAATAATGGCAGAGAACACGGGATGTCCAGAGGCTCAACGGCCGGGCCAGGAGGAGCCCTTCTGCATCTGCATCTCCGGCCCTTGGGCAGAGCTGCTGCCAGTGGCCTCCATCCTGGCAGGTGGGTTCCTGAGGCCCCTGGCTGGGAGGTCACTGGGACCCCCAGGGCGTGTGTGCCTCCCACCTGCCCTCTGCCCTGGGTATGGGAAAGGCCTCCTGTTGGCAGGACGTCACTGGGCCGGTTCTTGTCTCAGGGGTTTCAGGTTAAGTTCTTGGAATCACTGAAGCTTGGGAGGCCAGGTGGAACATGTTGGTCTTGTTGGACGCGCTCCTTACCGGGGGAGAGGGCTCTTCGGGGCTGAGGGGTGCAGAGGCCAGCAGGGACGGGCTCGGGGCTGGGGTCAGGATCAGACAACACACATGCTAGGTTTGGTCCCCCCTACCAGCTATGGCCTCTGGGCCAGACACTTGCCTTCTGTGAACTTCGGTGAAGGAAGCAGATTCCAAGAACCTCAGGGCGGCCTGCGGCTTGAGGAAGAGCACCAGGGACAGCACTGAGTCCTTTCCAAGGAGCCCAGGATCAGGGTGCAGCAATCAATTCCTTGTTTTTCGATGTCGCTTTTGCAATTATTCAAAAATAAATAAAATGCTCTGCGAATTTCAATGTGGATTGCTTTTCTGATTTTTAATTTTTAATTTTATTTTTTTGCTTTTCTGATTTTTATTTTTTATTTATTTTTTAAAGAATTTTAAAAAAGATTTTATTTATTTATTTGACAGAGAGATCACAAATAGGCAGAGAGGCAGGCAGAGAGAGAGGAGGAAGCAGGCTCCCTGCCGAGCAGAGAGCCCGATGCAGGCCTCGATCCCAGGACCCTGAGATCATGACCTGAGCCGAAGGCAGAGGCTTTAACCCACTGAGCCCCCCAGGTGCCCACTTTTCTGATTTTTAGAGGAAAACATTTCTCTGCCACCATCCCTCCGACTTCACCCCCATCTTCATATACATGGAGTTATGTGCATAGCTATACATGGTCTTACATATGTAGTTACGTCTAGTGATAGATAGTTTATATTTTCACATTTTTTTCTTACAGGGTAAAAGTTTATGTCATATATACCAACCCAAGGAACCATGATCCTTTCTTTTCTTACATCTTTTTTTTTTTAAAAAAGATTTTTATCTATTTATTTGAAAGAGAGAGAGAGACAGCATGAGAGGGGAGAAGGTGAGGGCAAGAAGCAGACTCTGTGTGGCGCTGGGAGCCCGATGGGGGTCTCGATGCAGGGTTCGATCCTGGGACTCCAGGATCATGACCTGAGCTGAAGGCAGTGGCTTAACCAACTGAGCCACCCAGGCACCCCTTCTTCCATCTTTATACTTAAGGAGATTCGGTACTCAACGCCCAGACCTTCCGCTATCGCTTCTCCACTACCGACCTGGTTTATTCGGACTTACCCCTGGCTGGTGTCCTCTGGCACAGAAAAGGAATGTTTTATCAAGAAGAGGTCATGGTGCTACATTCGCTGAGCTTCTGCATGTTGCCCGAACTTTGAAGGAATGCTTTGCTGGATAACACTTTTTCCTTTAACTTTTATTGAGGCACAACGTTGTCGCAGCTGTTTGCTGTGGGGGATGGAACCCCCTGGAATCCGGGGACATGTCCTGTTCCCAGCGGCGTTGTTTGCAACGGCCTAAAGGGGGGGCACCCAAGTGTGCATGAGCGGGAAGAGGGGATTACCAAAAGCTTGTTCGGTAAAGCAGCATCCGGGCACGCGGCACCGCCTGGATAAACTTGACGACAGGACACCAGATGAAATAAGCCAGTCACAAAGAAAGGACAAATACGTATGATCTTTCTTACCTGAGGTTCCTAAGCAGTGAGATTCACAGCCACAGAGTACGGGCTGCCCTGGGCAGCAGGGAGAGGAAAGCGGGGGGGGGGACACGTTCTTGATAGGTATAGTGTTTCCGTTTTCGAAGATGAGAAAGTTCTGGAATCTGTTGTGTAACTATGTGAATATATATATATTTGTTTGTTTGTTTGTTTATTTACTTCAGAGAGAGAGAGCATGAGCAGGGGGAGGGGGAGAAGCAGGCTTTCTGCCAAGCAGAGAGCCCAACATAGGGCTTCCATCCCAGGACCCTGGGTCATGACCTGAGCCTAAGGCAGACGCTTAACGCCTGAGCCCCCCCAGGCGCCCCCCACCCAGAGGATTTCTTGACTCACATGTGTGGCTCCTGGGTTGGGCCCGGTGGCTACAGCCCCACGGGGGGCCCCCCAGCCCAGCAGCTCAGGGCAGCCAGCTGTCTTGCAGGGTGACTCAGGGTGGCGAGAAGGAGTGTTCCCAACAGGCAAGGAGGGAGCAGCGTGGCTTTTTATGACCTCCTCTCAGAAGTGATGTCACCTTACTTCCTTCATCTTCTTTTCATCCGCCCATCACAAGAGTTCAGGGGTAGGGACCTAGACCCACCTCTCAGTGGGCGAGTGTCCAGTCATTTGTGGCCTCTTTTAAAACGACCACAAACATAAATACAAAAAAGTACACACAGGGACGCCTGGGTGGCTCAGTCCGACTCCCAGAGTCCTCGAATCAAGTGCCATGTCGCTCCCTGCTTGGCGGGAGGCCTGCTTCCCCTCTCCCACTCCCCCTGCTTGTGTTCCCTCTCTAGCTGTGTTTCTCTCTCAAATAAATAGATAAAGTCTTTTAAAAAGTTAGAAAATTTAATTTAAAAAGATGAAAAAATTTAAAAAGCTGTGGCTCAGTGGGTTAAAGCCTCTGCCTTCAGCTCAGGTCATGAGCTCAGGGTCCCAGGATCGAGGCCCGCATCGGGCTCTCTGCTCAGCGGGGAGCCTGCTTCCTCGTCTCTCTGCCTGCCTCTCTGCCTACTTGTGATATCTCTCTGTCAAATAAATAAATAAAATCTTTTAAAAAAATTAAAAAACCCTGCTGTGAACATTATGATATGTGTCTTTCAGTGAACACATGTGTATTTTTCTTTGGTATATCTGTAAGAATATACCTTGTCTTTAGCACATTTTGTCCTCAAGAATATTCTTTTTTAAGATTTTATTTATTTATTTGTCAGAGAGAGAGAGAGATAGAGAGAGAGAGAGAGAGAGAGAGAGAGAGAGAAAACGAGCACAAGCAGACGGTGCAGCAGGCAGAAGAAGAAGCAGCCTCCCCACTGAGCAGGGAGCCTGATGCGGGACTCGATCCCAGGACCCCAGGATTGTGACTGAGCCACCCAGGCATTCCTCACATTGTTTTTGTGAGTCATTCAAATTGATGGATATACCTGTGGTTTCTCCATTAGGTTGTTTCTACTTTTTTTTTTTTTTAATATTTTATTTATTTGACAGAGAGAAACACAGCCAGAGAGGGAACACAAATACGGGGAGTAAGAGAGGGAGAAGCAGGCTTCCCGCCGAGCAGGCAGCTGGATGTGGGGCTCCATCCCGGGTCTCCGGGATCATGACCTGAGCCGAAAGCAGTTGCTTAACCAACTGAGCCACCCAGGCGCCCCTAGGTTGTTTCTGCTTTTTGCATCCTACAA
>PITA01024701.1:0-25759 GCA_004023965.1 Spilogale gracilis | reverse complement strand
CTTTTAAGATTTGGGAGGCAGCACCAGAGTGGGGTTTCGTCTAAGGGTAATTACTCCCCACTACCGAGGCAAGATGCTTCTGAGGAGGCTACCCAGTGCCCTGTGAATTATGAGATTTTCCAGTCTGGCTGGTGGGAACAGGCACTATTCCCAACCCCGTGTGAGGTCTAGGCAGTGTTTTCTTTCATTTTTCAGTGTGATTCTTTCCCTGGCCTCGGGTGGTTTCCTCACTCACGTGTGCCATTCAGTGGTCTACAGAGTGCTGCCTCATTCAGAGGGACACCCTGCAGATCTTACGCCCTTCCCCTCTCTCTGGGTAGCGCTCTTCTCTCTGATACTCTGCCCTGGGAACTTCAGCTGCCTCAGTCTCCCAGCTGCTAGCTCTGTCCCTCAATTCCGGGAGTCTGCCAGGCTCTGTGTGCTCCTCCCTCCCTGCACCCACAGTCTGGAATCTGGAGGCCCTCACAGGGCTCACCTCCTGTGTCCTGTGCCCCAGATCATTGTCCTTCACTGCTTGATGTCCACTGACTCGAATACTGTTGTGTCATATAGTTGGTTTTGGGTTTTTTTTGGGTTTTTTTGGTTTTTTTGGGGGGTTTTTTTTTGGTTTTTTTGGTTTTCTAGTTATTTCGGGTGGGGGAGGACATCCCACAGGATGGTTTTGAAATGACAACCAGGCTGCAAGCCTTTCCTTTGTGTGCGCACGTGCGTGCTTGTGTGTATTTTTGTTTGTACGTGATTTTGGTTTTTAAAGGTAATACCTTCATTATTGAAAGCAAGACCTCCTAAACTATGAGCTGCGAAGGTTTGCCAGAAATTTAGTTAGTTTTCACAGAACTAGTGGTTGGTTACAGAGTATTTAGCCGCAGGTGATGTCCAGCGGTGTTCGAATAGAGGCAAGACGGGGCGCCTCCCCACACATATATTCATGGGTTGACTTTTAATCAATACGATGACGGTATCACCTTATTTAATTTATATGATGGTGGTTTTAAACATCAAATCAAGCAGTTCCTTATGTCAAAAAAGATGAAGGAGCACAGAATAAACTGTCCTGACATCACTTCTGAGCTCATGTCCCTGCCCGACAGGCCATCATGATCGGAGACGACATTGTGGGAGATGTTGGTGGCGCCCAGCAGTGTGGAATAAGAGCCCTGCAGGTGCGGACGGGGAAGTTCAGGTGAGTGCCCTGCGCACGGTCAGGTCCGTCTGCCTGCCTTCCTCCGTGGATTCCCAAGGTGTCCATGTTGTTGTGTTTTCTTCCCCAGCATAAAGGGGGTTGTTCTTTCCAAACTGAATGGTATGTGGACATCTGCTGACCTCTAAGGGTGCCCCCTAAGGATGGGCCTTGCTGACCTTTTCATCGGAGAGAGTAGTCATGGAAAGCAGCTTTGGAGGCAGGGTCCGAGACCGAAAACTGGATTTGAATGGAGTGGACCGTGGAGAGAAGAGAGGAAGAGCCCAGCCCCAGGCTTTCTCAGGCCACAGCAGGTCGGGCTGAATTTGGGCAGTGCCCTCTGGGCAAGGTGGTCAGAGCTTCCCTGCCCGTGGAGCTTCCAGCTATGGGCACTTGGTCCCTCCTGGTCACCCTCCTTCTTTGGCTCTGCCTTCTCTGTTAGCGGGAGACAGAGAACCTAGAGAGAGCAGATGCTTCCTTGGTCAGGGACCCCTTGGAACCAAACCTTGGTCTCCAGAAGAGCCTGTGCTTTCTCCCAGGTCCGAAGTGCAGCCTGGTGTTGGGCAGGTCCCCAGTGGCACTTCTGAGGGGTCAGTGCTTGTGGGCATGTGGGGGTACCCTATGGTTTTGGGGTTTGGCTTGTTGAGGGTATCTTAGGCATCAGAGCATTGTCTTGCCTTGTTCCAGGTGGGTTTGACTGTTCGGAGAAGGGACAGTTTTGTAGATGCTGGAGAGACTTGGTTAAAACATGGTCACCCAGGCGTAACTTGGGTTGGTGGCAGGGGCCTGGGGGGAGAGGAGGGTTGCATCTGACCTCAGCTATCTGCTTAACAGGGTCAGAGAAATGGGACACCTGGGTGGCTCAGTCTTTTAAGTGTCTGACTCTTGGTTTTAGCTCAGGTCGCGATCTCATGGGTCGTGAGATCGAGCCCTTTGTTGGTTCCCTGCTCAGTGGGGAGTCAGCTTGAGATTCTTTCTCTGTCCCTACCCCCAGTCACATTCAGTCTCTAAAATAAATACATCTTAAAAAGACAAAAATAAAAACCAAAAAAAACTGGGTCGGGGAAATGGGTTAGAAGGTCCTACTCACAGTGAGGCCCTTCTGTGTTGAGACCCAAGAGACCTGTGGGTTTGGGGGGCTGCACCTCTCCCTCTGCCCTGCAGATGGCACTCACGACACACAGACCCCAAAGGACAGCTAGAGAAACCATGTGCTCTTCTGGGCCCGTGGGGCTGGAAAACCCCAGAGGCCTGCATGGTAGCCTGCGTGGGGACCACTTCATGGTGTTCTCTGTGGTTCTCCTGTGAGGGTCTGCTTCCCTCCAGAATGTAGTCGGGTCTTCCTGAGCTGAGCTCCATCTATCTAGAGTTACTACATGTTTCACAGAGCATGACTGGTTCATCCTGGTGGCCCTGCAGCTTCGGGGCAGGAACGTGCCCTACTCTTCCCTTCCCTGGCAGGGACACTTGGGTGGGTCCCGATGTGGCGATTCTGGGAAGTGCTGCCCAGAATGTCTGATCCGTGTTTCCTGGGCACGTGGACGTGAGTCCTCATAGCGTAGGTCTGCTTATGCGGGGCTTGCTGGCTTGTGGGCAGTGCCTGTGATGAGCTTTACCGGGTACTGCCGGACTTTCCGGATGGCTGTGTGTGGCTTATGCTCCTCCCGCAGTGGGCAGGGCCCCACTTACCTCCAGCCTCTTCCTCACAGGCTGTTTTGAAGGGGAAGCCTGTGGTCGTCCTTGTTTATGGGCCTAGGGGCCTCAGTGCACTGTCAACACCCAGCATTGCAGTCCACCCGGATGCTGGGCCCCCCAGGGTGGGAGAGGCTGTGTGTGTGGGGGGGGGGGGGTGGCACATGGACACGCCCCTCTTGGCCCTGCCCTCTGGCTTTGCCTGGGTTGGCCTTCTCCACACCTGCTTGGTTTACCTGCTCTTTGACTGGCTGGTGGTGGGGGGACGATGGCCCCTCATTTTAGCCCATGCATGCCCAGTAGGGGTGCTGTTGCTCCCAAGGGGGCCAGAATTCCCCATACGGGTGAAAAAACTTAGAAGTACTGTGGTTGGGGCCTTCTGAAGGGCCACAGTACATAAACAGGGTGGGGTGCTGGGTCCCTTTTGTTTCTGCCTGTGCTGGGGGTGACCCTTGTGTTCCTTTGAGGTCACCCTCGTCCACCCCCACCCCCCGGCAGGCACAGGCCTGGGCATGGGACCCAGGCTTGGCCAGACTGAAGTGTGTAGAGCTCCTGGCCACAGTTGATAGGACTGTGATCTGAGTCGGGCTGGTGAATTAGCCCAGGATTTTCCAGAACACCTAGGAAAATGACCAGTGAAGTATAAGCCAAGAAGTTCCAGTGGCCATCAATGGCACCCCAGAGAGAACCCTGGTCAAGAAAGCAGAGTCTAGAGATGAGGAGAGTGGGACTATGATGACATGATTGGAGCCTCTGGATCTAGCTCTGCCTGAAGCTGATCACTACTCTGGCCTTTTTGGTAAAGTGGGCTATTAAGTTAGGATTTTTGTGGGCAACACAGCAAGGAGCATGGTGGTACCCCAGCATTGGTCCCTACAGCCTCTGAGGTCTCCCTGGCTGGTTAGCTCTGTGGGCTTTTTTCTGACATATGCACATTGGGGAGCCTGCCGCAGGGCTCCCCTGTCTTTACATACTGATATGTCCCCATGCTGCCCTTCTCAAGGGGCAGAAAGAGACCTCCACAGTGGCCTTCAGCTCACGCCACTGCTGGCTTTCTCCCTGCTCTAGAAAGTGCTGGAAAGCAGCTCATTTAACCTCAGAGGGAACTGCCCACGAAGGTGTGCCAGAGCTGTCTCAGCACAGAATGAGCTGCCGGCGGGGGTGGGAGGTTGTTCTTGTTACTAGAGACGACCTGCGGAGGCTGGAGAAGGGGCAGCAGAGGCCAGGGCGAAATGAAGTCTCAAACCGTTCCTGAGCCTGCCGATGTGGAGTTGGGCCTTTCCCGAGCCGCTGGTCCGTGGACGAGCCCAGGAGGTGGGTCCTGTTTCCCCAGTGACCGACATGGAGATTTCAGTGGCACACTCCCCCTGGCGGAGGGGGAGGCTGAGGCCCTGTCCGTCAGGCCTCGGAGCCCACCTGGGCTGTGACCTCCTGCTCTAGGTCCTGGGCTGCTAGCCACAGGGCTGGAGCCCGGCCGTGACAACCACAGGTCGAGGTACACGCAGGTGTATAAACATCCGAGTAGCGAGGAGACTGGAAGGAAGGACATCTGATTGTTACCGATAATTTAGTTAAGTGTCTTCTCAATATTTTAGGATGAGACTCCAAACAAGAGTTATTTTTTTACAGTACTCTCGTGCCCCCCCCAGGTGTGTGAATTTGGAAGATTCCAAAAAAGAAAACCACCTGTAACTACACCTTCAGGGGCGCCTGGGTGGCTCAGTTGGTTAAGTGTCCAACTCTTGATTTGGGCTCCAGTCATGATCTCAGGGTCATGAGGTCGAGCCCCATGTCGGGCTCTGCTGGGCAGGGAGTCTGCTTAGGATTCCCTCTCTCCTTCTGCCCCTCGTCCTCATCTCCTGCTCACGCTGGCTTGTGCTATCTCTCTCTCACTCTCAAAAAAAAAATATATATATATATATAGCTTCTTTGGTTCACAAACAAAGCAGCCCAAGAACCCCAACATCCTCAGGCCTGTGTGCAGCTCCACCCTGACCCCAGTGCCCGGAGAGGACCCCTCCTCACTCCCAAGACTAAATCACCGCACATGGGTCTCTTCATAGTGGAAGTCTCCCACCCCCCCGCCTGGTTGGCCTGGTGACAACTCACCTGGCTCCTTCTGCCTCGCCTGATGACCTGACATGGCCAAGGGGCGTTCTGCTCCCTCCGGTCCTTGGGGCGGTGAAACCAGTGCCCTCTCTGGGCTACTGCAAGCATGACCTCCTGTCTACGACCTCCCCATGTCATGCCCTCCCAGGGGCCAGGCCAGCAGGGCATGGCCTCATTTCACCCTACACACCAGCTTTCACATGTGCATACCCCCTACACACCAGCTTACACACACACATTTTGACCCGTGGAAGAGTGGCGGCCACGCAAGGGTGGCATGCTCGAGTGGGCGCTCAGGGCTGTTTTCTCCAGCCTTGCAGACTGTAGACCCCAGAATGGGGTTGGGGGTCAGGTGTGTGGCTGTCAGAGAGGCCTGATCCCAGCCCTAGCTCGAGAGGAGGCGTCAGAGGCCGTCTTGGGGCTCTCCTAGCTGAAGGGCCAAGCCAGTCCGGCTGTGCCATATGAGACCAGTGCCTGTGCCATCTAAGGGTCACGGTCACCATGACAGCCCACTGCTCCCTTGAGCAGGACCCCAGGGGAAGGTGCAGCCTGGCCTTCTCTCTGTTCTCCTCCGGGTTTACCCCTGTGCTCTTCCTTCCTGGTCTCACACCCCGCCAGTCCCCTCCGCCTGGGGCGTCGGGGCTCCTCCCAGACCTGGTAAGGTCAGCTTTCATTTCCCCTTCCTCCCTGCGCTGCCGGCTGCTGTGGCCGCTAGAGGGCGCCATGCTGCCGGGTCTGGGGAGGGGCCGGGTGCACACCCACTCACACGTGACATCCCTGTCCCACACCCTCACGCATACATATCCAGGCCCCGCACATTCACACATATCCACACCCAGGCACCCTCAGACTGCACACATGCGCACTCACACACACTCCTGGCCCGCCCACATGCGGCCACACCCACTGGCATGCCCCCTCTTCCCGCAGCAGCAGTATGTGTCTGTGCTAGGACTAGGGCAGCAGCCCTGGGGACCCTTGCCGTCCTCCGCTGCCCTCGCAGGCGCGGTCCCCAAGACCTGGAAAGCACGGAGGTGCTGGGTGTTCGGGGTTTGCTGCCAGGGGCGACAAGAGCCTCCTGGCCGCTGGGGCCCCAGCAGGTGGAGCGGCCTCGGGTCAGCTCGCCAGCCCTTTTCTCTTTTTCCATCGGACAGTTTCTCAGGGGAGAGGAGCCTGAGACCTGTGAGTGCTCTGAGCCCTGAGTGCTATACCCGCGAGCATGGGACAGGCCGGGTCTCCACTTGAGGAGGCAGCCCTCCAGCCATGGTTCATGCCCTGCCTGCCGTCTGTGCCACCGCCCCATCCTCGGCTCTCCTTAATCCTGCAGTCTTTGAGGTATTCCCTAATGAAGGAATTCCCAGAGTCCTCCCACATGGAGGGGCCCTTAGGGAAGCCCCTGGCTTCATATGGGGAGCTGAGAGGAGCCGAGGGACCGTCTCAAGGGCAGGGCTAACCCATGGCCAGAGGAAGCCCTTGACGGATCCCACACCAGGGCCCTTTTCTGCTGTTCCCAAACACACCTCACCTCCAGGAGAATTACCTGGCACGCCCTTGACTTCCCACAGTCTTATTTTCCAAACTCTTTCTGAGATTTCCGGAATACAACAAAATTGCATGTAGCCATCCTCTGGGAACAGACCTGGCCAGGCTTCATCCGTGGGTCCCTGACGCCCTTCACAGCGAGGAGCGCCCCGTCCGGGGCAGGCAGCTCCCTGGGCCGGTCTCGAGGCTGCTTCGCCGGCCTCACCTCAGCTCTCAGGACACTGACACTCTAGGATCACAGGATACGAGCTTTACCTGACGTCTCCTCGTGATGTGACCTGCGTCATGCACCGTGGGCCGGACTGTCACAGAGGTGGTGCTGTGTACCTCTCAGGGCGTCCTGTCAGGAGGCACGGGTGTCCCTTTGCCCCAGTGTTGTGGTGGTGATGTCGGTTAAGATGGTCACTGTCTCAAAGTTGTGCAAACTTACAGGTTTTCTTCCCTTTGTGACTTATGACCATTTGTGGGGAGCCGCACGGAGACTGTGAAATCCCTCTCCTCCCTGCTTCTCTCCGTTGGCTCTAAGGCCTGTTGCTGCTTCTTGAATTCACCATTTCTATGATGGTTGCCAAAGCCATTCCATCGTTTCATTCTTATATTTGTTGTTGGCCTTCTGCTGTGAAGAGGACTGTTTTCCTCTCCCCATGCATTTACTTCAGCCAGTGTGGGTGTGTGGAATTCTGTTTAGTTCAGTGGCTCATAATCTGTTACTGTCCCAATTTATTTTGAGGCTCACATGGTCCCCGATGTGGCTCGTGGCAGCTCTGTCTAGCCGGCTGTGTGGCCTTTTGAACCATCCCTGCCATTCTCTGAGCCCTTCCTTAATTTTCTGGCACAAAACACTATTCTGTCTGCCTCAGCCCCGGAGCTGGCCATTTCTCAGGTTCTTTTTAGTGGAAAGTGATGCTTGGAATCGAACCTCGGTGCACTGGGCACTCTTCCCACACCTCTGGGAGTCACTGCTTTCTGACCCTCTCCGTGGACAGAGGTAGCACACGTACACAGGGGCATCTGCGTCCGTCCACACGTCCGTCCGTTGGAACCTCTGTATCCGTGTCTGTCGGAGGCAGCTTGTTCACCCCAGCACCTCAGTCCCGGGGCCGACGCCGCAGACTTCAGCCCGGCCTTACGTCTTTGCAGATTCGTACCTTCCTTCTCCTACGGGGAGAAACCTGGTTTATTTGCTCAGTCCCCTTGAATGGAGCCAGCCCGACCTTGCCTGGCTGCCGAATGCCTGCGGCCCCCTTCTCTGGCCCGGGTGCCCCGCCCACAGGGAAGACCCCAGATGTTGGCCGCCTGGTCTGCCTCCCTGCTCTCTCCCACCCTGCTTCTTGAGCGAAGGGATGGGTGTTTCCCAGTTTTGCTTTTCCCACAATGCCTGCCACATGGTGGGCCCTCTGTGCTTGTTAAACTGGGTGGGAAAGAGGCCCTTCGGCTTCCAGCCGCTTTCACGCTTGTGGCCCCCTTCCAGCCTCACGGTAGGCAGAGAGAGTGCTGTTTTCTGGGGAAGGAGCTGACTCCCCCAGGGTCCCTCTGCTAGGAAGGCAGCCCCCGGGAAATTGCCAGCATGTGTGTCCCAGCTGTCCCTGTGCCTGGATGAAAGCCTGGCCATGTTGCATGCATGCTGGTGTGGGAGGAGGGACCCTCCGTTGCCGCTCCCGGCCCTCACCTGGGCTGGGGCTATGGGGGCAGAGCAGGTGCTCCCCGGACAGGGAGGAGCCCCAGGCTCACATCCTGGCTCTGCCACTTTCCAGCTGGAAGAGCCCTGAGCCTCAGGTTTCTCATCTGTAAAATGGGGATTGGGGCAGGGGAAGTATTCCTTTGTCTCCTGAGCACCTTCGGTACAGGGAGAGCTCAGTAAATGCAGAGCCACAGGAGAGAGATCAGTGCAGTGCCTCGTCTGTGCAGCACAGCGGGGTCCGAGGCTGCCCGCTGACCCTCCTGGGGCATTCCTGAGGGCAGGCTCAGCCAGGCCCCCACTTCTGCATAGAATCCCGGGGCTCATGCTCTGGGATAGTCATGGCACCATTTTGAAAATTGGCCCCCAGAGACCATGACCTCCGATTTCTAAAACCTTCTCACAGGCTGGCTCCAGGCCTTCCCTTTGTGTGAGGGAGGGGTTTTCAGTGCTCTGAAGTTTATGGCCTTGGGTGGGGAGAGGGGAAAGCGCAGGTACAGCCGCACTGCTTTCTCCGCCACTCACAGCCCTGTGGCGGGCAGGCAGGGCTTGGCATGGCTCATCCCCGGGCCAGCCTCACCCGAAGGAAAGATGCTTGATAGGAAACATTGGCTTTTCTTTAGAGAGGGTGCAGTTGGCTGTACCCCAGCTTTGTGTGTGGGGAGAAGCAGGGGGCTATTCCCGGCCTCCCTGACCCCCACACCAGGAGATGGACCCCACTCTCGGCTTGGCTGCCTGCTCCTGCCACCCACAGTGCACCTGGAAGACAGCTGGGCTTTGCGAGCAGGTCCTGTGGGCTCAGCGGCAGGTAAGGAGAAGAGGCCCCAGTCCAGCGCTGGGCACGAAGTGTGTGTCCCGGTGCAGAGGGCAGGGGGATGAGGTGTCTAGGGTGAGGGTGGCAGCACAGGGGGTCCCCTGGCTAACAGGGACCGTGCTTGCCCTGCTCCGTGTCCTGCTCTAAGTGGGCACAAGGCCGGACATGCCGCAGGCTTTGAATGACAGAGTTTGGGAATTGGGGCTGAGCACCCAGGGGGGCCTGCGGTGGGAGCCTGGAGATAGGGGGCTGGCTAGACAGAGTCCTTTGCTGCAGCAGGATTCCTTTAAAGGCCCCAAAGCATGACTGAGAGGTGGTGGGCTGCAGGAGAAGGCCCCCAGGCAGGGTCACCCGTGTCTCAGGTGCAGACACCCCTCACAGTCTAGCTGGATGGCCCCTGCTGGGGGATTTGTGTATCTGTACATCCCCCCCCCCCCCCCGGCCCCGTGCTGGGGAGCTTAGCACCTGGAGGCAGGCGCCAGGTCAGCCTGAGTCTTCTCACCACTGCACTGTAGGGGTTTCTCTGATCATTGAAATGTGGGATTGTAAGGAGAGGTTATGGCAGGGAGAGGGCAGCATTGGCCTTTCAGAAGCTGCAGCAGGGTGGGCAGGACCCTGTGGATGCCTTTCAGCCTGAGCAGCCCTGGCCCAGGCACAGAGGGGCTGGGGAAGGGCCTGGGCTTTGCGGCTGGCCCGAGGCAGGCGTGCGACCCTGCATGGGCTAGTTTACCTCTGTGCTCCTCTGCATTTCACAGATGGCGCGGCTGCTTTTGCAGGATGCTGAGAGGCACAGGTGAGCCTGCCTTCCTGGTGCCTGACTGGAGATCTCTAGTGGTTTCTGGCTCAGGCTGACCCAGGGCTGGGAGGGGCTTGTTGATCCGGCTGGACACATAGCAGTGAGGCCTTGGAAATACTTCCAAATAGAGACTTTCACAGAATCTGAGTGTTTTCTCATGTGCCCTGGTCTTCGGAACCTAGTGGGTAAGCACGCAGGTTCTGGGACCTGCTACCTGGGTGTGGATCCCAGCTCAGCTGTTTGACCATGGGCTGGTTACTTAACCTCTCTGGGCATTAGCTTCCTCACTGTAGGAGTCGTGTCTTCTTCCTAAGGTTGTTGGGAAAACACAGATCGGGACAGCAACAGATGTAGGACCTCCTGAACCAGAGATTATCCGGTTAATTCATTTACCTTCAAAGCAAGTGTATGGGATGGTTGACGGTTAACTGTTATTATTTCCGAGAGGTTGAGTGACTAGTCTGGGGTCACGGAGCTGGTGAGAGCTGGCCTGGGAACCCGTGGTCTGGCGTGAGCTACCGAGGACGATAGCTCACCAGGGCCTCCTAGTGTCCCTCCTAGTGCCTGTGCTTGCTGCCTCCCTGTTTGTTTCTGCACTGTTGTAAGTTCGCCCGGAGGACTTTTGAATGGAGTGGGCCACTAGGGACATGTGCTGTGAAGTCCTTTTAGGCGGGGGTTGGTGCCCGCAGGAGCCACTCACAGCAGCCAGAGAAGCTCCAAGCCGCAGGGCAGTAGAAGGTGGGCTCAGGGTCCTTGGGCTGGGGGTCCCAAGCCCCAGTTCTGCTCTGGTCCCTCAGAAATTAGCGGGATTCACCTGGGGCAGCTCTTGTCTATATTGGGACTCCTTGTGAATTTCTAGGGGCCTAGCTGCCTAGTGTCCCGGCAGGTTCTGCTGCTTCAAAGGATTTCAAAGCTTCAGGGAGCACTGATCTTTGGATCCCATTCCCACTCCATCTGCCCTTTTCCAGGTGTGGAGACTGAGATAGGCCAGGAGTTGAATGGGGGGCTGGCACACTGGCCCCAGCGTCCCCACTGTGCCCTCCCCCCCCCACCGCCCCCCAGCTCAGAGCTGAATGCGCCCGGCTGTCCTTGGGCTCCCTCCCCATCCTTCCACCCGGAGGCCTCATGGGGCTCATGGATCCTGTCTGTGTCTGGGGGCCGGCAGGATCCGGGAGATTTGTGGAAGTCATTCCTGGTTTTGTTCTGGCCGTAGATGGCCAGGAGGGAGAAGAAGAGGTTGACCAATTTGGAACCAGATAATAAAGGGGAAGCACCAGTGTCTTCATATAAATAGGTTAAGCATATTTTATTTTTACTGGGGTGGGGGGCAGAGGGAGAAGGAGAGAGAGAATCTTAAGCAGGCTCCAACCCCAGCATGGGCCCGAACTCCAGGCTCAGTCCCACCACGTGACATCATTACCTGAGCCGAGATCAGGGGTTGGCTGCTTAACCTACTGGGCCTCCCAGGCGCCCCACAGCATAAAGTAGCTTTTTTTTTTTTTTTTTAAGTTTCATTTATGTATTTAAGAACGGGGCGGGGGGAGGGAGAAAGAGAAGGAGAAGGAGAAGGGGCAGAGGGGAGAGACAAGCAGACTCTTCTGAGCAGCGAGCCCAATGCAGGGCTTGATCCCAGGACCTTGAGATCATGACCTGAGCTAAAGTCACACAAATGAGCCACCCCGGTGTACCCCTGTGCAAAATAATTTAAAATAGACTCCTGTCCTGCCTCTCCACCTGCCAGGACGATAGCTCACCAGGGCCTCCTAGTGTCCCAGACCCTCTCTGCAAGCCTGAGAACAACCCCCACCCCTGCTCCTAGACCTGGGGACAGTGGGCAGAATGTGTGGGCCAGCCAAGGGACCCCCGGGGCCCCAGGGAGCCCAGCTGACGTGTCCTGGAGCCAAAGTAGAAGTCTCCAGAGGGTTCTGCAAGCCAGGGTCTGGGGAGGGGCTGCTGTGGAAGGGACCCTCTGAAGGCAGGCAGGAAGCAGGACAAGCCCCCATTTGGCAGAAGACCATAGGGAATCTGAGATGTTTAAGAACAACTCTGGTGCTGCAGCTCCGAGCCAGGGAGAGTTAGGTCGGATCCGGCAAGGATTGGTTTGGACAGCGGCTCTTGACGGGGCCTTGCTGGAAGCAGCTGGGTGCTGGGACTGCCTCCTGGCTCTGCTGCAGGCCGCCGGGTGGTGCTTCGGGTCTCCTGAGCTCTCAGGTAATGACAGGAGTAGCCGTCTTTCTGGAATGATCCAGCACTTACCAGGTGCCGGCTGTGGCACTTTTCCTCCTTTGTGCAGCCGCCGTGTAGGGTAAACACAGTTTTCTGTGTCTTCAGTGAGGAACTTGAGCGTCAGGGACAGTAACGGCCTGGGAGTCGGGCCAGGTGTGTCTGCCTCAGAGCCTGTACTGGCAATCCCTGCTGAGCGTGCCGAGACTCAGTTTCCCTACCTTCCCTCTCTGCCCTCCTGCTGCTCAGAGGTCCTGGGAACACGGAGCCTGGGGATATCAGGGGGGCCTAGGAACACGTTGGGGTGTCGGAGCTGAGTCTGCATGGCAGGGCTGTGCGTTGTTGCCACAAGTTGGGGACCCAGGGGGAGGCCCCAAATGGGGTTGGAGAGAGGGGGTGGAGGCACACTGTGCAGGCAGGCCAGGTGGGAAGGTAGGGCCTCCTGGAGCACCTTCTGCCTCCCCTGGGCCGCAGGCCGGGCCCCGACAGCTTAGCCCGGAGCTCCCTGCCGCTCTTCTGCCGTGGCATCGGGATACCACGCTGTAGGCCACAGCTGGGCCTTTCCTCACCCAGCACGCTGTCCCCGCTTCACAGAGGAGGGATACGGAGGCCAGAGAGCCAGGTGGCCAGCGTGAGGGCCAGCCCTAGGAGCCGGGCTCCACGTTTCCTGCTCCTGTGGCTCCCATTTCCGTGCCTACTCTCGGGGGCGGGACTGGGACAGATCAGCCAGCTGTGAGTCACGTCGGCTGCATCGGAAGTGCCCAGTTATACGTGTGTGCGGGTTGGCACCCCAAACGTGTCCCACCACAGAGCAGGGACAGGGATGTGGACGGGGCTCCGATGTGGGGCTGTGGCCCTCGTGGCGAAAATACCGTCGTAGGACCTGGTAGGGTCCTGGATCTCTGCTCTGATGAGCCCTCCCGTGGTCACCCCCGTTCCAGCTCTCCCTTCCCACTCTGGTGCGGAAGCCTGGGCCCGTTCTGCCCTTCACTGTCACTTTTCCTGAGGCCCACAGGTCTCACCTCTGTGGGCCCCACCACCGCCTTCCTGCCTCCCAGAGCGTGGTCTCCTGTTCAACTCTGGTTCTCACTACGTTGTGATGTTTTGTGTGCGGGGAAAGAGAGATGCAGGGCTACAAGGCTGCATGCGTCCAACAGCCTCAGGAGAGTGGGCTCTGAGACCCCCTCCTTACTCTCTGGCTCAAGAGGAAAACAGCAGACAGGCCTCTGCTGCCTCCCTCCCCTGAGACCGAGGGCTCCGCAGGTCTGCCCTGAGCTTCGAGGCTGCCCACAGAGGGTTTGTGACACAGATCTGGAAGAGACTGGTGATGGTGAGGATCTGGGGACCGATGTTCCATTTGTTGGAAACACACATCTAGGAGAACCCTTAGGAATTCTCTGGGTCCTTTCCTCTCCCCCCACCTCCTCATCTTAGAGAAAGTAAGCTTTCGTGTGGCTTCTGATGTGCCCGCTCACACAGCTGTCAGAAAGCTGCCTGGATCCCGGAGCCTGGGCGTGCTCCGCAGGTCGTGCTCCCTAGGCCGTGCTCCCCAGGCCGTGCTCCCCAGGCCGTGCTCCCCAGGCTGTGCTCCCTAGGCCGTGCTCTGCAGGCTGTGCTCCCCAGGCCGTGCTCCCCAGGCCGTGCTCCGCAGGCCGTGCTCCCTAGGCCGTGCTCCGCAGGCCGTGCTCCCCAGGCCGTGCTCCCCAGGCCGTGCTCCCCAGTGTGCGCACTTACTGCCTCTCAATTTTTGCAACAGAGGCGTGGCGAAGGAAGGAAGCATTTCCTGAGAACTTCGTGCTACCTCCCATGACATTTTAAGGCACTTGATTTCTCAAAATATGGTAGGGATTGAGTTATTTTTAGCCCGACCCTGTGGAATTGGAGATGGTTGCTGCTGCTCGGCCAGACAGACTTGTAGTGTAGGACGCTTATTCACAGCCTCTTTCCGGGGGAGTTGGTTTGAGGAAATGTGGTGTGCCCCTGGGGCATGCCAGAGGACCCCCAAGTGTTCCCTGTGGCTCACCGGCCATCGTGAAACCCAAATGTCCCCTCCACCCTGAGCTCCCCAGGACTCAGGTTGGGGACAGTGGAGGGGAGGCTGCCAAGGATTTTCAGTCAAAGCCACCATCTGCGTTCCCATCCTGCTCCAGTCCCTTCAGGCCTCAGTTTCCTTATCTTTAAAATAGGAATAATGAGGGCCGCCTGGGCAGCTCAGTTGGTTAAGCATCTCACTCTTGATTTTGGTTCAGGTCATGATCTCAAGGTCGTGAGATCACGCCGTGCATCGGGCTCCACACATGCTACTTTCCTGAAGGCCTCCTTGCTCTGCCCACCCTGCCCCGTCTGGCTTCGCCTCACTTTCATGGGTTTTTCTGTGGGCACAGCCAACCTGCATTTCACCATTGGGGTCCAGCTATCTGCCTGACACATGCCTACCCCACAGGGACACGAATTCACGACTGACCTGGGGGAACACTGTGCCCCCAGCCCCGGCTGCACCCTCAGCCAGCCTGAGGCCACATCACCCACACTTGGGACACATGCCCTAGCCGAGTCCTACCAGTGGGATGAAGACAGAGATGCCCCAGGAAGGCCGAGACCTCAGAGCCCAGGGACAGGGAGTCTTTCTGCACTCAGGGCCTTCTTCTCAAGGTGGAATATGCTGGAGGCAACACGAATTCGGTTTCTGGTCTCGAGCGCACACTGGGGTGTATCTTGCTTTTCCTCTCTGCCGTGTGGTGGGTTCCCTGGGGCCTGTGAGGGCTGCAGCACGGCAGCACGTGGAAAAGCCATTTTTATCCCAAAGAGCTCCATTAACCCTCTTGGGGGTTCGTGTTTTTGATAATGCTTCCAATGTCTGTGTTTTCTTCCTTTAAAAAAATTAATGTAAGTTTTCTTTTTTTTTTTCTGAAATTTTCTGGTTATAAAAGAAATCTGTACCTTTTTGAGAAAATGTAGAAAAGCACAAAGAGGAAAATCCACCAAGGGAATCGTGATTAGCATTTTGTTGTCCTAAATGAGATTATGAAGCATCATTTTGGATTTTTTTTTTTTTTAAGATTTTATTTATTTATTTGACACAGAGAGAGAGAGATCACAAGTAGGCAGAGAGGCAGGTAGAGAGAGGAGGAAGCAGGCTCCCTGCTGAGCCGAGAGCCTGACACGGGCCTCGATCCCAGGACCCTGAGATCATGACCTGAGCCAAAGGCAGAGGCTTTAACCCACTGAGCCACCCAGGCGCCCTGGTTTTGGATTTAAGGTCAAACCCAAGAGTCACTTGCCTCCAAGCGTGTTCCTGTCTCTGGGCTGCGGTTGGCTGTGCCCTCGCTGAATGGCAACCTCCCGGCCGAGCTCTCCGGGGTACAGCTGAGTGCTCCGGGGTGGAGTGTGTCCAGGAAGCTGTCAGCCCCGAAGAGCAGGAGGGCAGGCAGGAGGCCCCCGAGGCCCCCCCGACCCTGCCGCCTTGGGCTGACCGGAGAGACACAGAAGGTCTGAGCCAGGCATGTTCCTCCCCCTCCCCTTCGTGCAGAGGAAACCCTATCATTCCATCCTGTCTCCTTTTCCTGGAACCCCTGGGTCAGAGGACTTGTGTTCACTCCCCCCATGAGTGCTTCATGGCTCTGGGCATGCGGGCCGTTCCACAGCACCCAGGGGCCAGGAGCAGACTCGCCGGTGGCGTGGGGGGAAAGACATGTGGTAGACAGTGACACACCATCTCCAGCGTCCACCTCATGTACCTGTTTGAGTGTGTGTGTGGCCGGGGCCACGGAGATCCTGGACGGTCTGTATGGGCCTCTCTACCCTTGTCCCTACTAAGCCTTGTGGGGCACAGGCAGCCCTGGGCTCACCCTCCTTGCGGGGTGGCCTGTGGGTGGCAGAGGCAAAGGGCCAACAGTTGGCACCCCTGAGTTGCAGCCCTGGCCGGGCTAACGGGGTGGTGAGCGGCCCCCGCACACCCCTGGCTCCCATTAGCCTCCAGGCCACTGTTCCATTTGTGGCGGCCGGGATTCCTTTTCTATTTTTTAAAAACTGATTATTGACATGTAACCTACAGGATAGTGAAGAGAACTTAGGTTCACGAGCTTAACACACTCCTAATATGTGAAGACACTGGTATAAACAGAACATGACCAGCCTCCCCCATCCAGACCCCCTTGGGTCTCTTTCAGTCACTTTGTCCCCTGAGATAACCGCGACCCCAACGAACTCTAACAGCAGAGATTAGTTTGCCTGTTCTGGAACTTTCTATAAAGGGAATTGTAGCGCACGTGCTCTTCTTTCTCCTGGTCAACCTTTTAAGGGGGGTCTGCTGGGTGGGCGACTGGACTGTGTGTGTCATCCTGGCATCCGTGGTGGTATCTGTTTCAGGGGTATGCTTGGAATCGGGGTGTTGCTGGGTTGACGTCCTCCTTCTGTCCACCAGGCTGGGGGGAAGGTCCAAGGCGTGTGCGACTCCATGAGGGGCACTGCATCTGCAGGGGGCATCTCTCGGAGCAGCGTGGGGTGGAAGGGATGCGCCACTGCACTGCCACGCTCCTGACCTTGGGTGGCCGCTGAGGGACAGGCTCCCTTCGTGCCGGCCGTGCCTGGAGCAGGGCCGGCTTCTGGCAGTCAGCCACTGACATTCATCAAAGGTCTGTTCTCTGCTGGGCCCCTAGGATGTACCTGCCAAATATTTGCTCAAATTATTAGGTAAATAATAAGACAGTGAATTATTTTGTTGTACTTGTGCCCGAGAAGTTGCTTGGAGAAGCCGCGGCCATCCTAAATTCCTTTTCGGGCATAGCCTGCGGCTGCCGAGTCCTAGGCTCTCCCGCCTGAGGATTTCCAGCCCACCACCCTGTCCCCTCCTCACCGCCGCTGGCCTGGCACCCTGTCATAACCCCCCATTCCTGTCGGGACGCCATTGGCCACAGCTGACGGGACACTCCACCAGCAGTGGCCTCAAGCCTCGGGGTAGTTCTTTATCTAAGAGCCCAGCCAGTGGTCCTCAGACTCAGGGTTGGCACTGCTCTTAAATGGGCTTTGTCTCTCTGGCCCACCACCCTTCATATCAGCGTAAATCCAAGTTTTCTAGGGCCTAAAGTTTAGAGAGCTTAGACAAGGGGGGCATTTTAAGGGGAAAAAAAATGCGACATTAGGTTTAGTGAATACAAAATTCGGCTCAAAAGAATTGAAAACATATGTTCAAACAAAAACATGGACGCTAGTATTCAGAGCAGCACCATTCATGATGTCCCTGAAGTGGAAACAAACCAGATGTCCATCAGCCAGTGCCGGGAAGGCAGAATGTGGCCAGCGTGGCCTCCCCACACAATGGCATGTTGTTCAACCATAAAAGAGAGCAAGGTCCTGTGGCAGGCTGTGCCATGACAGTCCCGGCAGACATGGCTCCAGTGAAGGAAGCTAGACGCAAAAAAGCCACGCGTTACATGGTTCCGTTTATAGAAGTGTCCAGAATAAGGAAGTCTGTGGCGAGAGAAGGTAGATTTGTGGTGGCCAGGGGCTGCAGGGGAGCCAGAGTTGGTGAGTGACGGCTTCATGTGTATGGGGCTTCCTTCGGGGGGTGAAATGTTCTGGGAGTTGATCGTGCTGATGGGTGCGTGACGCTGTGGGCACATCAAAAGTTACTGAAGTGTACACTTTAAAATGGTGGATTTTATGTTATGTGAATTTTTTTTTAAAGATTTTATTTATCTATTTATTTGACAGACAGAGAGAGAACACAAGTAGGCAGAGCAGCAGAGAGAGAAGGAGAAGCAGGCTCTCCTCTGAGCAGGGAGCCCGACATGGGGCTCAATCCCAGGACCCCAGGATCATGATCTGAGCTGAAGGCAGCTGATTAATCAACTGAGCCACCCAGGCGCCCCATTATGTGAATTTTTTTTAAGATTTTATTTTTTTATTCATGAGACACACACACACACACACACACACACACAGAGGCAAAGGCAGAGGGAGAAGCAGGCTCCCCAAGGAGCAGGGAGCCCGATGTGGGACTTGATCCCAGGACCCTGGGATCATGACCTGAGCCGAAGGCAGACACAGCCATCTGAACCACCCAGGCTCCCTATTTTCTGTGAATTTCACCTCCGTTTAAATGACCTCTGATGTGAAGGCACTGTCACCTCATGGTCATAAGATGGCTGCCATGGTACCAGGTCTCATGATCCCCTTCAGGGCAGTGCCAGTGAACTCTCCTCCCCTGAGAGTCCCTTGCAGGTGGATACAAAAGCTCTCCCATGGGGCATAAACAAAGAATCTTGGAACACTGAGAAAATAAAATAATGTAATAAATAAATCAGTCAAGAGCTCTCCCAGAAGTGCCCCCCAAGGGACTGCCAGTTCTGTCTTCAGGACTGGGCCATGTGGCCACGCCTGCCCGTCACAGCTGGCCCAGCCCGCCACGTCCTCTGAGAGTGGGCCCGCTGCTGCCCCCGACAAAACTGGGGAACTGTAGCCGGAAAGCTAGCCTTTATGCCTCCACGAGGCCCCGGCCCCCCAACAGCCGCCCCGCCAGCCGCCCCCCTGCCCGGAACCACCCCCAGCTCTGTGCCGCCTTCCCAACAAGCCAAACTCCGCTCCGTTGTCTGGATGACTGTCCAAGGCTGCCCTCTGCCAGTGCACCCTGGCGTCTCTAGAAGCACTGTCCCTCCACGGGGTTGCGGGCCTTTCCGTGGCATCGACACCGACGATGGCAGTGGCGATACGGATGAGAATGGTGGTGATGGTGGCTGGCAGGGAAGGGACACGACTGCAGGCGGTGCTTTCTGTGCACTTCTACTTGAGTCCCCTCCCTTAAAACTCGGCGTCAGCTGATGCTTTCATCCGCATTTTATGGACAAGGGGCAGGGTGCTGGGTGGGCGAGTTTCTTGTCCAGTCCTGTGGCAGCTGTGGCAACCGGGCCGGTGGGTAGTGCTGGTGGCAACAGGGATGGTCCCAGCTCTGTTTTCTGAGCCCGCAGGGGGTGGGGGCTGGCCACATGGGCTCCAGGCATTAGAAACGGCCCTCATTTGAGAGCTAAGGACACTGTGGCAGCGAGGGCTGCTGCCTGGGGTAGAGCAGGGTTCAGAGCCACGCCCTCTGGCAGCCTTGCGGTCCTGGTGCTGGGATCGGACCGGGCATGGGAGTCTGCAGCAGGCAAGGGCCCTTGCCCAGTTGGGGCCCCGTGGCCAGCCACACTGGGAAGATGCCTGTGCCTCTTCCAGACCCCGAGGCCTTCCCCAGCCTCCTGCGACCAGCCCAGGATTCCCCCTCCTTGACCTTTCCACGTAAGGCTCCTCCCACGAGACATGCCTGTCCTTGAGCATACAGTCCCCACTGCCTACCTGGACCATGTCCTTTGGGCACTCTCTTCGGTCACTGAGTCACCCCCACCTGTGGCCTGAGCGCACTCACACCACCGTGTGTATCCTGTCCCCATCCCTCCCCACGGGGAGGCAGAAGGACCTAGAGGGCTCACTCCATCACCCTGCTCCCTACCTTGAACACCCTGCGGTTTCTTGTGGCCTTGTGGCGAGTACGGGTCTTCCATGTCCCCTTGCCCACTGGTCTCACATTCCCCAAACATCCCTGTCCTTGTCACTTCCCATTCTCCTTCCTTGTAAATAGGCATATTGACATCTGATTCATACCGGTTTGCAGATAACATCATAGTTAGGATTTTGTGTTCTGTGTTCTCAGTTAACATTATGCTGCATATATAGTTCTTTGTATTATGATCTTTAAGATTTTTTACACCTCTTTCCTCTCTCTCTCCTACCCCCACCTCCATCCCAGAGTAATCTGTGTTAACAACCTGCTCAGCCTCTCCTCTCTCGTGTGTACACCGCCCCCCACACACACGGGGCGGTCGTCTTGTTTATCTTTTAAAGAATGGAATCATACTGTTTTTCTTTGCACCTTGCTCTTCTCGCGTTCCGCCTGGAAACCCGCCCCGTCTGCAGCGCAGGCCCTAGCGGGTGCTTTTCGCCAGCCGTGTGCCTACCCCTGTGTGGGGCCTTAGCTTACTCCCCCAGGCCCTGCGAGAGGATATTCAGGCGAGTCCCTTTCTTTTTTCCATTACAGATGAAAAAATATGCTCTTTTAAGCTTATTTTCATGTTTTAAAACTGTTTCCAGTGTCTCACTTCAGTGGTTTGGGCTTCAGATTCTCATAATGATTTTTTTATTTCCACTAACGTAAGTCTTTGTGGAGGAAAGAGAAGTTCTGGCAAGTGTCCCGCTTGTCCTCCCCTGGGTGAGGTATGAGCCCGCAGGAGGGCAAGCCTCTGTCGCACCGTCTCTTGGGGGAGGCTTCCCCTCTGGTCTCCCCGGGGCCTGTGCTGAGTGCGTGAAAAGGCCCCCTTGGCCCTTGAGGCCCCCTGACCTGGCGACGCATCACCTCAGAGGGGAGGGCTTCTGGCTGCGAGGAGGTCCGGGTGACCGTGTCCCTCCGGAGAAGCCGTGCCAGGGGCAGCAGGCCTGCCCAGGCCAGGGAGCGTGCTCATGGCACTGTGAACGTGACCTTATTTAGAAAGAGTCCTTGTAAATTTAATTCAGTTGAAGCCCTGCTGGACTCACATGAGCCCTTAGTGCAGTGCAAGAAGAGGGGAAGAGACAGACAGACACAGCGAGAAGCCCCCACGTGTAGACAAGCGGGTGGAGCCAGGAGGCAGCAGCCAAGGAGTGCCTGGGCCCCCAGGAGCTGGAGGAGATGAGGAAGGACCCTCCCCAGGGGCTTTGAAGGGAGTGCAAGCCTGCCAGCACCTTGATCTCAAACTTCTGGCCTCCAGATCTGTGAGAGCATGAATACCCCCCTCCCCACCCCCCAGTTTGTGGCGCTTTGTTACAAGTAGTATTAGCCAGACCCCTGTAGCACCGACACAAATACGGGCCTCTCGTCATTTCGTCTGAAAGCACTTCAGTTCAGAGCCAGCAACTGGCAGGCTGGGGAGGGCAGGGGAGGGGCGGCAGGGAGACTGCAGGGCTGGAGCCCGAGCAGCTGGCGGAGGGCGGGCAGCCGTGTGAGGCCTGTTGGATGCCCAGGTGGAACCACCCAGCAGATGGCTCGGCCTTCAAGTCTTGAGCTCCAAGTGACAGACCAGGGTTGAGGTCAGCCACACAGCTTGTCCCCCGGAGCCTCTCAGCCAGAGCCTGGGCCCGGGACAGCGGGGTCGGCTCTCCCGCCGGTGCGTTCCCACAGGCCAAGCTGTCCTGGCCCGGAAAGAAAGGAGAAGGGGGACGGTTCAGGGTAAATCTAGGCATTTTTAAAGGCATGGCCTCCTTTGACGTGTACGTAGCAGTGGTGATGACCTGTTTGGGCATGAATGGGAGCTGAGTCTCATATAAAAATCGATTCTAATTAACTTTTTCCCACAAAATGATTTCCAGAAATGTGCTGTGAACAAGAGAGCCCTCTGATGAATAAATCTTATCTGCTAGATTCAGAGGCTTAAGGGGAAGGGGGAACTGTTTCTGAGTCTTCCTTCTGAAAACCAGCTTTCTTTCTTTTTTTTATTTAAGCTTCTGTCTTATATGTAAAACCTTAGAAACTCCTAGAAGAAACCACCTGGTACTCTTTGCCCTTAATTGGAGCACAGGGTGTGGGCTTACCTGTGGTGCCCAGTGCTGTGACTGGCAGGAGTGGGCCTCCTCTCCTTCATGGAATAATCTGGAATAGTCTGCCAGGCCGGGCCGGCCCCCGGCTGCATCAGCGGGCCTGGAGTCTGGAATCAGAGGCTCGGGTTTGAATCCTGGCTCAGTCGCTGCCTGATGGGGCACGTTGGGGCAAGTGACAGATTCTCTGAGCCTGGTCAGGCCCGGTAATGCTGCTTTGGTGGCTGTTAAGAGGATTAAATCAAATCGGGTCGTGTCTGCGAAGTGTCTGGCTTGGTAATTGCTGGCTGTGAGGGCCTGGGTGGTACAAGGCAGATGACCTGTCTCCTGGCCCCTCACTCCTCTCCTCTTGGCGCCGGCCAGCAGCCTTGAACACTTCTCATGCTGGGGAGCTCATTCCCGGCTGCGCGAGGCCCCACCCCCACTCTCCCTGCTGTACCTATGTTCCAACAGTTCTGCTTTTGTTTGTCCTCAGGACTTCTAGACTTGTGTGTGCTGGAGAAAGAATGTCGGCATGGTTCGATTCTAGGGGTGGCTTGGCTGCAGTACGTGGAGGCTGTCAGGCCGGGCAAGGGCCCAGGCCCAGTGTGTCCATGTGCACTGGGCCCTGCCTTCTTGCATGTGAACATGTGTGTGTGTGTGTGTGTGTGTGTGTGTGTGTGTGTGTGTGTGTTCTGAGCCAATTAAGGCAACTGTGTGTGTGTGTGTGCACGCGTGCACAGCTTTTCCCCACATTCACTGACGGGGCAGGAGACAGACCTGCTTCCCCTGCCTGGGCTGCAACTCTGGGAAAGGGGCTCTGGAAGGCCAGCTGGGGGAGCGGGAAGCCAGGGCAGCAAGGAGGGGCCCAGCTGGCATGCACAGATCTGAGAGAGCTGAATCGCCTGCTCCCTGCCCTGCCACCGCCTCTGTGCCCTGTGGTAATGTCCTTCCTCGGCAGCGAGGGACCGGCCTAGTGCCCCACAGAGGGATGTGGACCGGGGGGGATCTAGAGCCCAGCTCTGGAGCCCAGCAGCCTGAGTGAAGATCCCTGGTCCACCGCTGACTAACTTGCAGTCTTCGGTTCTCCGTGTGATCTCGCTGTGCTTCCACTTCTACATCACCCATCTTTAAATGGGACCACAGGAGCCATCCTCTCCCCTGGTGCTGGTTTTCGTTGTCATGCCTGCATCAGCGCCCGTCTTCCCCCTGGGGTTCCCGAGGAGACAGCCCCCCCCAGGCTCATCACCCACCTGCCTCAGAGAGCAAGCAGAGGGGAAGGCAGGTTGACTGATGACGAGCTGGCCCATCCCCAGAGGCGCGGAGCCCTGTTCCCCTGCCCTGGCCACACCTCCACCACAAGTCCAAACCTGCCTACCACCCCTCGGGCTCTGGACGCCTACCCTTCCGCGCCCTGCCGGTGGTCACACTCCGCCATCGGCAGACATCCGCACCCCAGACCCCCAGACACCCATCCTCACCCCTGTCCCCTCATGGAACCCTGCTGATCTCGCCCAGCGCTGTCCACCGCCTCCCCGTGGACTCTCCTCTCCCGCTGTGTGTTTCGGGGGCAGGGTGCACTTCCCTCCTTCATCTTGGGGGCAGGGGGAGGGCCAGCTGATGGGATGCAGTCCTGAGAAGGAGATTGAGAACCGCAGGAGACAAAGTGGGTAGAGGGGGCCCTGGGGCCCTGGGCCAGAGGCGCCACCTTTGCCCGGTGACAGAAGGGCCGTAGTCTTTTGAGGTTTGGACACCGGTGTTCCTGCCTGGCTGGCCTGGCCTCCATGGGAAGAGAGGCCACGGATGTGAGGGCCGCTTGTGACAGGCGTGGGAGAGGCCCAGTGGAGATGAGCAGCATGGCTTGGCCCAGTCTGAGCCACCATCTCCCCTCGGAGCCCCGTGCTGGGACAGTCAGAGGGCGCTGCGCCCAGCTGCCGCTCTGAGGTCTTGCAGGTTGTAGGAGGGACCCTGTGAGAAGGTCCAGCGTCCTGAGGCCCGAGAACCCTTCCCGGCCAGCTGCAGGCACTCCCTGTCCTCTCCCCCTGCTCTGCTGGGCTGTCCTCTAGAGCCTTTCCTTGCCGTCCCCTTTGTCACCCCATTTTCCAGGCTGCTGGGTGGAGGTTCCTGGCACTCCGTTGCCCTGTCGGAAGAGGGACCCTGCCCTCTGTGCCCATCTGGCCCCGTGGCCTTCCTCACTCCCCACCCTGGAAAGGAGGTTGATAACATTTGCCGGCCCTCTCCAGAGATAAGGAGAGAAAACCACCTCTGCCCGGAGGGGCTGAGCGCCATAGTTAACGGGCCGATGAGCATCCTGATCTCCATCTCCCGGGGGTGGGGGGTGCCATGCTTCCGCAAGCTGGGCACAGCTCTTAACCCCGCAGACACTGCCTTGCAGGCTGGGGCCCTGCCGTCCCCGCCTCACCGCCAATCAGGCCAAGACCGACTGGACATGTGGCCACCATCCTTTGGAAAAAGCCAGAGATCATGCAGACAAGCTTTCTCTCTCCCTCCCTCCAAACCCCCAAATGCCCCTGAGCCTGCGAAGGACCAGCCCCAGCATTTTAACAGCCCGACTCTGAAGAATTAGGAGGACCCCCTCGCTGATTTATATGCCATACACTTGGGGTTTAATTGGAGCATAATTGTAATCCATATGCCTGTTAAGGTAATTACACTTATAAACCTAATATAATCCATAGATCAATGGGTTCCGAGCTAATTAAGGCAACTGTAATTAACATTTACAAAAAACCTTGCAATTACTGGGATATCCTTTAAGCTGGCCTTCCGAGCTGATAATGAGGCTGGCTCAGCGCTCCGGCCTCCTAGAGCTCTTGGCTTCTGCCTCTCAGGCCTCCGGACCAAGTGCTCGCGCCCTGCCTCACAGGGGTGGGGTCATCGCCCACTGTTAGCACCCCCAGGCCTCGGTGGCCAGCCCCCAGGTGATGACAGCAGCACCAGGGGAGACAGAGCCTGTGACTCGGCGGTCCCCAGGTTCTCAGCCTGGACTCTGGCTCTTAGATCGGCCTGGCAGAGCAGCTCTTGGAGAAAGAGAATGAGAAATTCACGTGTGGAACTAAAAACCAGACTCTGAAGTTTGCAGTTGAGGGAGGGGTCTTACTTTGGATCTTTCCTCCCGCCCACCCCTTGCATCTGCAGCCAGGCTGCCCCTGTGCCCTTCTCTCTGCCCTGGTGGTAGAGATGGAGTAGGACTGCTCTGTTCTTTCCCCAGGGGTGGGGAGTTGGGCCTGGTGGGTGTGTGTGAGGGGGCTGCACTCAAGGATCAGGGAAACCAGCCAGAACCCGGAAGCCATGTCCAGGGCTGAAGTTAAGGGGAGCCAACCAGGAAATTTACATACCGTTTGTTGCCTGTGGCTTTTGCTTGGTCTTTACATTGCTGTGTCCAGGAAAAGGAACCCTGACTAATATAGAATGTTCCAGACCTCACCCCTCACCCCTCTCCCCTCTCCGTCCCTCCCCAACCTCAGGGAAAGTCCGTCCAACAGCTGCATGGGCCAGGACTGCCCCTGCTCCTGTATGGCTCCTGGTGATACCAGCTTTGGGAGCTGCACAGAGGCCCGTCCACCAGGCCCCCTGCCCCATCTGGAGCTGGAGATAAGCGGCCGCCTCAGCAAGCAGTCACCATGGGTTTGGGGGGGGTTAAACCCACAGGCTAATCTGTCTAGAATCTGTCCTTTTCCTGCCCAGGGAAGCGGCAGCACTGGGGGAGGGACAGGGACCTCCCCTTGTCCTTTCAGCACTGTCCTCTGGGAACCAGGTGTTCCTTTAGACAGCACCATATGGTTCCTTCGGGAGGGAGTCCTGTGCAGGTAGAAGGAGCCCTCGGGCTGGTGTTGGGAGGGAGTGCGGCAGGGCTGCTAGCCTGAGGGGCCTGGGCTTGGCTCCTGCCTCCGCCACTTGAGCTGCTATGACTTCGGCAGATAGGAGTTCTAAAATAATGTACATAAGATACTTGACATCATGCCTGGTATACCATAGGCACTCAGCTAATGCTGCTCCTGCTGTTGTCAGCACTGTCACTGACGGGAGCCCTGGAGGACACAGGGCCAGATGGGTGCAGGGCTGGAGGGAGGCAGGGGTGGCGGGGGAGGGGCCAGGTGAGACAGGCTCAGCTGGGGGCAGGGCTGG
>PITA01024700.1:0-25793 GCA_004023965.1 Spilogale gracilis | reverse complement strand
GAATATTCAGGCCAGAAGGGGAGCAAAGAGACAGATGATTTCAATGCAGAGGGAATGCAAATGACCCAGGTGGAGAAAGGGTTTCCAGAAACAGTGAACAGCTTGAGTGGAGGCAGGGGTGGGAGACGGCTAGGCGGCTTGGAAAACAGCTGACAGTTTGGGTTGCCCAGAGAGCAAGGGAGAGGAAGGGGTTCCTGCAGTGGCCATCAGGCCGGATTACAGAAGAGCTCGCAGTGAGGAGCTCCCACGGTACCCCATAGGCAGTTGGGAGTCGCTGAGGAATTTCAAGAAGGGGAGTTACCCAGTTGGATCTGCAGTTTGCGTGTCCCTGAACCCAAGGGTGTTCCATGAGGCCCCAAAGCAGCTGTGATGCAATTCCCCCTCAAACCCCTTGGACCTTGTTCATTCTTCACTCACACATATATTAAGGGGCTTCCTCATAGGCCAGGTGCCCTGGAAATAGACTCTGGGGAAGCAGTTTGTATGTGGGGTGGTCTACTCGGGGGAAGGGTAGAGTAACACCCACGGGGGAGTAAAGGAAGCGAGACTGGGCAGAGACAGAGGCTGAACTGGGTGCACTTGCAACAGACGCCTCAACCCATCCCACAGGAAGCTCTGAAGCTGGGATGTCCTGAGTAAGGGTCTTTGCACCCCTCATGCACCGGTCAGTCACTGGATGCAGGCTGCACTCCAGGAGGGGACACAGCCTTGAACGCGACAGCTCCCTTTGGGGGGGCACTTCCTGGGGAGGGCCTGGGGGTGGGGTGCCTGGGTTCTGAGGGGGATCTGGGCAGGGCCCCACGACACCCACCGCCAGACTCCTGGGCTCAGAGCTCTGTGCAGTCAGGTGTTCAGAAAGCTGCAGGCCATCAGAGAGATAGCCCGCAGCAGTTTCCCCTTAAAGTTTCCAGGACATCACCTAGAACATAGTTCCTAACTTCCCCCTTCTGATGCCCGGGGTCATCACCGGCCACCACCCCTGGAGCTGCTAAATTCCTCCTGTCCCGCACCACCTGGCTGCCTGCTTGGGAACAGAGTGGTCTTTCCTGGCAAAATGGGGGAGGACGTCCCCTCACCTTTGTGCCAAACTCTAGAGCAGCCCTCAAGAACTCCTGTGCCTCAGTTTCCAGGGCTAGCGCTTTATTTGGCCCTTGATGGGCTAGGGAATGAAAGTATGGGAAACTAGAGTTCTCAGCCCTGGCTGCCCCGAAGCCTTCCCTAGGAAACTAAAACAAACAAAAAAAATAAATAAATAAGAAAAAGAAAAAAACCCAAACCATCAGCGCCTGGGTTCCACCCCAGACCAATGGAATCAGGAACTCAGAGGGCGGGGCCCAGGCACTGGGAGAGCCTTTCCAATCTCCCCTGGTGATTCCAATATGCTGCCAGGGCTGAGAACCACTGACCTCGATTTTTATTTACAAAGAGCAGTCAGGGAGTGTGGAGGACAGAGATGATTCAGGAGAGAGAATTGAGGGCCTGACCTGGACTAGAGGGATGGGAATGGAAAGAAGAGGGAAGAGATCACAGAAGTAGAACAAACAAGGGCCAGTAGGTTTAAGGCGAACAGGGGAAAGTTGGAGGACTCACTTGGGGAGCCAAGGAATGCTGGTACCTGGGCCCGGCCCCTAGGGATCCTGATTTGATTGGTCCAGGTTGCTGAACGCGGTCCAGGTGGGGGTGGTGTGGGTGTCGGAGCCGCCCAGGTGATCCTAATGGCAGGCGAGGCTGACAGCCGAACTCTGGGCTATGCCACAGCCTCTTGCCTTGGGAGCCCCACCAAGCAGGTGTCCAAGGTGTCCAGGTGGCCGCCACCCAGTGTTGACAGCCAACCATGCTTCTCGCCATCTGGACCCTGGACTGAGGTCTTGAGCAACACGAGTTTCTATCCAGTCTAAACTCTCACCCTGGCACGCCCAGCCTGCCTCCGGGGAGGAGGTTTAGTGGGGCAGCTCTGCAGATGTGGGTTTGGACAGCTGTTTAGGGCTCTTGTTCCCCACCCAGGTGGGGGGAACTCAGCGTTCTGGCCATCTGCCCTGCCCACCAAATGCGCTGCTCTGATTTATTCAGTTTAGCATTTTCTTACATAGGTGATTTGTTTTCCCCAGGAAGGAAATAGCTTTTTCTTAAGACAAATATAATACCTGATTGTTGTAAAGGAATTTTTTTCTGGAATATGAAGTGAAAATCCACCCTTAATTCCAGCCCTTGGGGGTGCTCAATGAAGAAAGAGCAAAGCCCCTGACAGCCGGAGCTGCCCGGCACGCCCAGCCGAGTCTCTGTCTGCTCCTGCTGGCCACGGCGGGCGTCACACAACATCAGCCAAGCTGCTGGATTGTGAAGGTCAAGACAAAAACAAGACCATTCTGCAATCAGGTCTGAAGGAGACAAAAACAAGAGCATTGTACAAACCACAAAAACAACCCAACATCCCTCCATCCTGGTTAATGGATGACTTGTTTTTGTCTTCACCAGTTATAGCTTTAGTTCCATTTCTTTCTTCATTCTTATCGCTCCATTGACAAGAATTATTAAGACATCTTATCGTAAAACTACCCCTCTTCTCAGCAGCATCCGATCCAGAACAAAGCCCAGCTTGCTCGAACCATCTCCCCAAAGCACCAACCATAAGCACAAACCTGGTACTAATTGGCTCTTAGCATCCTCGCTCCAAGACACCGGGCGATGCCCGAGCTGCACACTCTCCCTCACGGCAACAGGCAGACAGACCAACCGCACATGTATTCCCGGTGGCCCTCAACTAAAGAGCATCGAGATCGTAGATTTTGGAATATATCCTTCCAGATATCATTTTCCTCCACATCTAATCACACTTTTATCTTAAAAACGAGAAGACACTTTAATTCTAATATGCACTCTACCTTTTGTTAAATTAAGAATATCTTAAGAAAATCCTTTTAAATATCTGCTTACTGTACGGACGCTGGGGACTCGCTAATACCACTTTGATTGTGTGATGCTGTGTCTCTTTAAGCCTGTTAACAGTAGGTTCATATGCTTCTCTTTTTTTAAGATTTTATTCATTTATTTGGGAGACAAAAAGAGTACAAGATTGGGGGAGGGACCAGGGGAGAGGAAGCAGACTCCCCGCTGAGCAGGGAGCTGGGCGCACAAGGCACCCTGGGCTCGATCCCAGGACCCCGGGATCATGATCTGAGCTGAAGGCTGACGCCTGACCGACTGAGCCACCCAGGCACCCCTCATAGGCTTTTTCTGATACCAGCCATGGGCTGCTGGCTCTCTCTAAAAATCCTGAGAGGGAGTACCTCTTCTCCTTGGTGTGGGGAAGCCACAGGGGAAGGTTGAGTTGGCACAACCAGTCTCCACGGGGCAGAGCAGAGGTCCTCCCAGGTGAGGGAAGAAAAGTGGCCACAGAGGCAAAGCCTGGCTTCAGGGCTGGCCCCGGAAGGAGGTTCTGCTCCCTACCCTACTCCGAGTGTCACCCACCCAAAGATCAGGGACATGCAACACATATGACCCTTAGCTTTCAGAACCTCTCCTTTAGAAGGGAGTCCATTTGGGAAAATGAAGCTTGAATGCCATTTTGGTAGATTTGTGTTTCAGAGGCAGTTTCTCCAGGGCGGGGAAGCCAACAAAATTCTTCAACAGCAGGGTCAGTTCAACTCTGAACTAAGTTAAGACAAGTCCCTTAAATCAATGCCAGGAAACGGGCCCCGTTCTAGCTCAGTGCTTCTCTAGTTTTGCTGTGCCCTCCGATCACCTCTGATCATCCTTACAACCAAATCTTGATTCCACAGGTGTGGGGCCAGGACTGAGAGCCTGACTTTCTACTGAACTCCCGAGCGATGCTGAGGCTGCCAGGATAGCCAAGTCCCCACTGTCTGGCTGGGACTGAGCCCTAAAAGTCTGGTAAATCCATCGCCGTTGCTTACCAACATGCAGGCAGAATGCGATGGCCACCAAGGGAACCATTAGACCTCTCTTCCCACCCCTGAGATGTCTTCACATCCTTCCAAGGGATGAAGCCACAGCTAGGTGTGTGTCCTGCTCTATGGCAGCTAGAACATGAGTTTTTTTTGTTTTGTTTTGTTTTTAAACATTTTTTTAAAGATTTTATTTATTTATTTGACAGAGAGCACAAGTAGGCAGAGAGGCAGGCAGAGAGGGAGGAGGAAGCAGGCTCCCCGCCGAGCAGAGAGCCCAATGCGGGACTCGATCCCAGGACCCCGAGATCATGACCCGAGCTGAAGGCAGAGGCTTTAACCCTCTGAGCCACCCAGACGCCCCTAGAACATGAGTTTTGACACCATGTCCTACTCACGTGCAGTTGCACTTGGGTAACAACCGGGTGGCGTGGACACCTTCCCACTGCAGGCTTAACTGGGAGCTTAAACAGACCTGCTTCCAAAGAGCCTGCTTTCAAGAAAGGAATGACCCCGAGGCCCAGGAACCCCTAAACTGGCACCCCCCTGCCCATCTCTATGATTATCCCCATATAAAAGTTCATCAGTCCCCCCAGGCATCTGCCTAGTTCAATCAGAAGAGCAAGTGACTCTTGATGTTGGGGTCATGAGTTCGAGCCCCACACTGGGTTTACTTAAGTAAATAAAAACTTAAAAAAAAATTCATTATCCCAAATTGAAGTTTGAAAATAAAAATAGGTTCAAGAGCTTAGCTTACTTCATGACTGACAGATTCATAAATGGTTACTAAGGGATATGGGGAACCAGCAAATTGGAGAGGTGACTCTTACCTCCTCAGGCAACCCTTTCTCTCTCCCTCCTTCTGTTGTTGGGTCCTTGTACCCATCCAGGGGTGGGCAGTTCTCATGCTCTCTGGCATGCCTTGAGGCCTACCACCCCCTCCACCATGACCTTGGTCCCTGTTTGACACCCTTACCCCCATTCAACAAGACTGCATTTGTGGAGCAAATGAATGATACTGTGGAAAGTGGCCTCTGAATGATATGATGGATAGTGACCATGTGTTTGATGACTGAATTCTGCATCCAGCTGGGCTCAGTGTCCAGTTTCCTGTCCTAGAGCTGTGTGTCCGATGTGGTAACTCTCAGCGACATGTGAGCAGTTAAATTCACATTAGTTAAAATTAAATAAATTTTAAAATTCAGCTCCTCAGTTGCACAAGCCACGTTCTCAGTGCTCAAGTGCCATGTGTGACCAGTGCTACTGTACTGAATGGTGCAGCTATACGGTGCTTTCTAGATTTTCTCTCCAAAATCCAATGAGGCAGTAGGGTTCCTTTGTGTGATTTAGAGAAAAGTACTCCTTCCTCAAGACACCTCACTGACCCTTGCAGGAACAAGAGAGGAATAAATGTTCAAACTACAACCATGCTGTAAACGGCACCCCACTGTTGTACAGTGTACAACCTGCACCACCATATGCAGCCACCTTGATAAAAGTCCTTCACTGATATTTTGAGTCCCACTACTCTCTGTCTTTCCCACTTCAGACCATCACCTCTTATCTTTTCCCTTCTGGAGGTGTTTTGCCGCTGGCCTCTGTATTAGTGTCCTAGAGCTGTAGTAACAAATTATTACAAATGGGGTGGCTTAAAGCAACAGAAATGTATTCTTTCACAGAAATTCAAAGCCAGGGTGTCAGTAGGGCTGCAGTCTCTCCAAAGTCTTCCTTCACAGCCTCTTCCAGCTTCTGGTGGCTCCAGGCTTTCTTTGACTTGAGGCTACATCACTCCAATCTCTACACTGTCCTCTCCTCTGTGTCTGTGAATTCCTCTCTTCTGCTCAAAGGACACTTGTCCTTGGACTTAGTACCCCTCTGGGTAAGATGTTATTCTCATCTCAGGATCCCTAATTATATCCACAAAGACCCTTTTTCAAAATAAGGTTATATTCACTGACAGGTTTGGAGCATTAGGCCTTGAACATACCTTCTGGGAAGCCACCGGTCAACCCTCGAGAGTCCTATGGCAAGAGTGGCTTGATTGCCCCCTCCATCGGGTCATACTCAGTAGGCTTCTACCTGATGAGTTCTCCTCTAAACTAGCCTAGACCTAAAGCAGAAGTTCTCTTCTGAGAACGGCCAGGCCAGGAGACACAACTCCTGCACATGCACCAGGCCCCTCATGCTTCCAGCGCAGGGGAGGCCGGTGTACCTTTCCACCTCAGGGTCATCTGCAGCTTCCCACCCCCCCCACCATGCCCACCAGCCTCCGAGGAGGGCTTATGCTCAGCCAGCCTGCCAAAGGTCCGTGAGGACAGTGGGGTGATAAAGGGGTCCAGGATGAAAGGGAAAGGGAGGGAGAATGTTCATAATAGTAACAAGCAAGCTATTAACTCTTAGGTGCTGGCCATGGACCAAGATGACCTGTGCTCTTTGACGACTGTTAACACAATAATCCTCACAACAAGCCTCAGAAGTCAATGCTCTTATCCCACATCAGAGACAAGGGATCTGGGGCTGAGAGGGATTAAGTAGCGTGTCCAAGTCTGAGAAGTTTCCAAGCCAGAATTAGAACTCAGGCAGTCTGGATCCAAAATCCACACCCCAATCAAGAGAGGACATGGTGTAGGCTGGATGCTTCTAGAAACCTGGAGCAGCTGCAAATATGAAAGAAGAGTTGAGCCTCATGGGAGGAGGCATAAGAGCCTGGAAGTCCATTTTCATGACTTTTCACTGAGGGACGGTGAGCCTCTTTGAGCAGACTGTGAGCAAAGAGCTGGGCTGTGTGGGGCCTGCCGGTATTTTCATGCCCAGCCTCCAACTCTTGCCGTGTTTCCTCACCCAGCCAACATACATGCAGGAGCAAAGAAATGAACACACGCGTGAGGTTCATGATTGGGAGAATCCCAGCTCACCCTCCTAGAGCCCCCCCACTCTCTCCCCTCCTTGCTTGGAACTGAAAGTCTTTGCAGTCTTACTACTGTAAGGGGCTGTTGGGGGGGGGCGGGGCAGCGCTACCAGGTGGCAGGGGTGCCAAGAGCACGAGAAACACCCAAAACCCAAAGTGGAAGACAAGGAAGGCTTGACCACCTGTGCTCAGAGAGATGGGAGGAGGGCTGAGGTGCCAGGGACAGCATCCCTTAGGGGTGGGGAGGACATTGTGGGGGCCTATGCCTCACAGTTTGACTGAACTTAACCAACCACACAGGCTAGATGTGTGACTCTGATCACCAGGGAGCAGGTTTCCGGTCTCAGGAATCACTAGGTAAGGCGTGCGAGGGCGGGGCTGGGGACAACGCCCCGTGTGCTGCCACCACCATAGCCTGGCCCTGAGCACCCCTGGGCTCTGCGGGAGGAGGGCTGAGAGCCCAGGAGGTGGAGATCCTGGTGTGCACACAGAAGCCCAGCTGTTTCCTTTTAGCATTATTTTCGAGTGCAAATCTCAATCATGGCCAAGTGCTGGAGGTCACAGGGAAGGCAGGAAGCGGCAAGAGCAGAGAGAGTCATTCTATTGCTGTAGATATTTCCTCCTGAACTAGACTTTTCCTGGGTGGCAAAGTGGAATAGAACAGGCCCAGGTTTTAGAGCCAGAGTGGTCTGGGTAGGATTTCTGACCCCACCACTCATTAACTGTGTGACCTAAAGAAAGTTCCATAACCTCTCTGGGCCTGTTTCATCTTCTGTAAAAATGGGTTTAAAAGCACCTCACGAGATCATCAGAGAGATGGTCTGCTCCTAGGCTGTCCTTCCTTCCTTTCTTGGCTCTCTAGTGAATGTGCTGGTCCAGCATACAAGTGAAACTTTCCAGGGCAGGCCTGCCCCTTCTCCCTCCTTCTCCTGCCCTGTTCACTGGGAAAGGACACAAGAGCAGCTCCCACACAGCCCTGGGAAGAAGGCCCTGAGGAAGGCCTACACTTCATCCTAGCTAGCCCGGCAGGGGGGCTGGGAGGATGGGGAGGCTGCAGCTCTCAGGCCTGGGAGCTCCACACCTCCAGAAGAGACTGTTGGACTGTTCCTCTGGGGCCCCTGGGCTCAGGGCCCACACTTGCCCTTCCCAGGGTACTTTTGGGCACTACGCAAATAACTCAGCCGGCTCATGGCCCGCATTGGCACTCCAGCCTTGCAGGAAAGGCCTGGGGATATTCAGTGACCTCAGCCCCAGACAATGTGGGGGAATTCAGCATGAGGCAGGGCCGACACAACCAGACCTGAAGGGGAGGTCCTGGAAGGCTAGGGAGTTGACAGGGTCAGCTGAGGTGTGGGGCCATTTCTCTACCCCTGGGAGTCAGGGTGACCCTCAAGCCTGTGGGAGACAAGCCAGCCCACTGCACTTACATGTTACACACACTGCTCCCTGAGCCTCTCTTCTCCATTGGCAGCTGCCCAGAGAAGCCTGAATTGTTTTTAGGTTGACTTCAAGTCTTCCTTCTGCAGCTGCTGGGCCCTGCCTCTTCCCTCCAGGGACATGGAGCTCCGAGAAGAGGCCCAGAGCTTTTCCCCAGGGCACCCCCCTCCTCCACCCTAGAGCCAGAGGCCTGGCCTCCCTAGAGTCGCTGTGGCCTGGCATAGTCTTCCCAGTCTCCCCTCCAGAACTAGCCTTCTCTCTTCCCCTGGGAGGCCTACCCAAGGTGGCCAGGTGGAGCAAATAAAAATACACAATGAATAGTTAAATTTGAATTTGAGAGAAACAGTGAATAATTATCGTAATATAGATAGGTAACATGCAATATTTGGAACATACTTCTCCTAACAAAGTATTTGTTGTTTTATCTGGCTTTCCAATTTAATAGGTCATCTTGTATTTTATCTTGTAACCCTGGGTGCACTTCATTCTTTAAATTCTAAGAATGTCCTTCTCTGCATTTTATCTGTGGGGAGACAATGGGACAGCAGGGTACATGCTAGGCATTAGTGTTTTTCATGTTATTACAGATATTAATCTGATTTTAAAAGTCTGGGGGGCACCTGGGTGGCTCAGTCATTAAGCATCTGCCTCTGGCTCAGGTCATGATCCTGGAGTCCCGGGATCGAGCCCCACTTCGGGCTCCTTGCTCGACGGGAAGCCTGCATCTCCCTCTCTCACTCCCCCTGCTTGTGTTCCCTCTCTAGCTGTGTTTCTGTCAAATAAATAAATTTAAAAAACAAAAAAACAAAAAACTTTGAGAGTCTACTGAAGTTTGCGAATACTTCTTAAACTGAACTTTGTATTAACTACATATTTTATAGTCACTTATTATAATAAAAACTTCCAGTGGCTAGTTTCTTTTCCTTTGCTTTTCTTCTTATTTTTTTTCCCTTATGTGTTTTGGAAATGCCCTGCTAGTATACAGGAAACCACATTATTCTTACCCTAATATCAATACTTTTAAAGGAAAACACTCATGTACCTTTCTTCTTTTTTTTTTTTTTAGATTTATTTATTTATATGAGAGAAAGAGAGTAAGGGGGAAGGGGATGTGGGCAGAGGGAAAGGGAGAGAAAAACCCAAGCAGACTCTACATTGAGCACAGAGCCCCATGCAGGGTTCCATCTCATGACCTTGAGACCACAACCTGAACTGAGACCAAAAGTTGGACGCTTAATCCACTGTGCCAGCCAGGCGCCCTTCTTTAGTTCTTTTTAAGAAAAGCCCAGCCTCCATGCACCCTGTTTCCCTTTGGAAGGGAAAGCTGTAGACGGGTCCCAGCTTTCTCGAAGGGGTGAAGGGCAAACACTCCTGTTAGACGCACATTCTTGAAATTGTGCTCTGGACTTGGAGTCTGTGAGACCCGATGCCCAATCCAACTGGCCAGGGCCACAGGGGAGTCTCCCGTTGGGTGTGCTTGGGGATATAAGAATGTATCCCTTCTATTTTTGCCTCCTTCTGCAAAAAGGTAATTGAAATAGCAATGTTCCAATGTCCAGGCCCACAGGAGTAGGGAGTGGCAAGGGCTCCCCCAGGACAGGCATGGAGGGCCCTGGTCTCAGCCTCTGGGCACATGGCAGCTACCTGAGCCACATTTGCCACATCCAAGGTGTTCCAAGGCCCCTCGGCTTGCAGGGTCTGACCCGGCAGCCACCGTGCCCCTCCCGAGGTCCAGCTCTAGGTCACTGGGGAGGAATTCTTGGAAATACGCCGGCCCTCTCCGGGCAGCACCCTGGCAGGGGACCAGCTCGGTCCCTCCCTACCCTGGCAGGGGAACCAGGCTTCCAGCTGCCCAGCTCTGCTGAGTCTAGAAGCTCAGCAGCCAGGCCTGTGATGCAGGCCTTTCTCAGCCACACCAGGCAGAGCCTCCCAGGTTGAACCCGCAGGGCTCCAGCTGCAGGTTCCCTCCTCCTCCCCCCCCTCCCTCCCCTTCCCACGCCTCCCTCCCAGGATTCCCAAGGACTTTGTCAGTGTGCCTCATGCCAACATCACACCCACCTTGACGCAGAGCGTGTGAGACAATACACATGCCACTCGGGTAGTTCTCCTGAGCTCACAGCACGTACCTGCTTTCCCAGAGCAGGGGAGGCGTTTCTCCTCCCTCTCATCTCCTTCCACCTAGGAGGAAGCACCGTGGTTAAGCTCTCAGTCTCAAACGGAACTTGCTGGGTTCAAATCCTGGCTTTCCCACCTTCTAGGTTAGGTCACTTCACCTCTCTGTGCCTCAGTTTCCTTATCTGCGAAAGGGGGACAAACCACGATCCCTACCTCATAAAACTTTCGTAGGATTAAATGAAGTGATACGTAAAAGGAGCTTAGAAAAATGCCTGGCACATTGTGAATATTTACTAAATATTGCTCACTGGCCATTATCAAGATCTGTCAGGGTCCTCTGTAGTCATCAACGCGGTGAGCGGGGAGCACACAACGCCAGGCCCTGAAGGGGAGGCATACAAAAGGAACTGTGGACTCCGTTCTCTGCTCTGGTGTCCCCTTGGAGAAAACCTGAGAGAGCCCCTGTCTGGCAGATCTCTGCTGGGCTTTGTGGCCACCTCTGTATGAGTCCTTTCAATGTTCTACCTGTGTTTGGGGTAAATCCCACAGTAGAGGCCCGTGCCCCCTCAAGGCAGAAGCCAGAAACTTGATCTCCCAGGCTCCCTTGCAGTGATCAGATGCATTCACTTGAGACCTTGAGGAAGCCGGAGCCTTCAGGCACCTCAAGGGCAGACGGCTCTGCTCAGTGCTTTCCTGTGCTTTTCTAGAGGGTGTTCTTAACCGAATGTGGTCCACCGCCCAAAGATATGTTAGAATTCTAACCCTCAGGACCTCAGAATGTGACCTTTTTGGGAGATGGAATCTTCTCAGAGATAATCAAGTTAATGAGGTCATTAGGGTGAGCTCTAATCCAACATGACTGATGACCTTATGAAAAAGGAGGGATTTGGACCCAGGAACATGCACACAGGGAGAAGGCCGTGGGAAGTTGAAGGCAGAGACGGGGTGCTGCCTCTAGAAGCGAAGGAAGGCCAGAGACTGCCAGCGAACGGCCCGCTGCCGGGGCGAGGCGTGGAAGCCACCGGGAGGAACCACCCTGCCGAGACCTTGATTGCAGACATCTGGCTTCCAGAACTGTGGGAAGATACATTTCTGTTGTTTAAGCCCCCCAGTTTGTGATGCTTTGCGACAGCAGCCCTAGAAAATGAATACAGGGGGAAGTGCCAATAGCTTCTGTGTCAAATGGAAACTCCTGAGAACAGGCAATTTCGTCTGTTTTACTTACTAGCACGGAGACCGTGCCGAAGAATCTATGTTCTGTAAATGGGTGTCTCCTTCATAGTTGCCAGCACAGGGCCTACAGGACAGAGAAAGGTCCTACAGTCTTAGACGGCACTCTTCTCTATTACCGTCCAGCTCGGTGGTGGATGGGGAGGGCACACGCCTATCGGACGTTTGGAGGGCCCCCAGTACAACGGCGCCTTGGGGCCCCGCACGGGAAGCAAGTTCTGGTGGGGGCCGCGGGACCTTGCAGCTTTCCTGAACAGACCTCAGAAATCTTACCTGAGCTTTTTCATTTTAAAACCTGCAAGGCCCATGCATGCTCTAAGTGACTCCCTGACCCATGCTTTTCCACGGCCTGGCATAGCCGCCCAGGTAAACCTCAAACTCATCTAAAACATACATCAGCAGGGACCCTTTAAATATGTCTTCCATGCTATTTTCCTTACCCCGAAGTTTCCTTCTTTCCTTTCCTCACTCCCTCTTCTTTTTTCTTTTCTTTTCCTTTTTTTCATGCATAATAGGGTCATAATGAAAAGTACTTAGTGGCAGGGAGAGACTCTGAGTTCCAAAGACAAATGATAACCATGCCTGCAGCCAGTACAATGGTTCTTGTTACACATTTCCTAGTCTGATTTCTTCTGATTTCTTTGCACCTAGGCTAATGCCTCTGTGACAGTGGCTTGGGGATGGGGGCAAAGATCTGCACAGCACAGCTGACCAAAGTATTACTGGAGACCTTTCTCATTTGGACTGAGTGTATGAGTGAGTGCACAGGGGTGTATCTGTATGAGAAAGAGTGTTGGGCTGGGGGGGAGATCGACCTCAGAAGGCCCCGTCCCAGAGGGAGAAGAGGCGGCTGCCCCGTGTTCCGTGACACTAAACTGCCTCCCCAGGCCCCTCTCCATCTTCATTTGCAGACCAGATAATAATGAGGACTAAAGTCACCCAGATGGGTCACCAGGAGTCTGGAGGGCCCTGCGCAGGAGGGTTCAGCCTCTCGGCCACACCTAGGCCTGTCTGGGAATGGGCCTCCCTGTGGTAAGAAACGTGAGCCTCCGCGTTGCGATTGTGTAGGGGCAGGGCCTGTCCCTCACAGAGAGCCCTTTGTGCCTGGGAGAGGACTGGCAAACTTCCAGGCACTGCCCACCTGCAGCCACCCGCCCCACCCCAGAGCTCCCCACCCTTCCTCTCCAGCTGGGCCTCCCTTCCTCCCAAGGCGCAGCCGCCACCTTACTGAGGGCAGAACTCTCAGGAGGAGGCCTGGGCTTTTCCAGAAGCTTGCCCCTGGGAGCCTCTAGCCAGAGCCAGAGCATCTCCAAGGCCTGTTGGCCTCATGCTGGGACAGGCAGACAGAACAGGGGCTGCTGACAGGCCCACCCTGGGGAGCCAGGGGCAAGAGAGGGCCAGCTGTTAGGGTGGAGGAGAGAGCTCTGAGGCAGAAAGGTCCTTCCAGTTCGTCCTGCCTGGATAGGGGTGAGCTAGAGCATCATCTGGTTTGCTGCTGGGGAGACACCATCACTGAAGGTCCACCATCACAACAGCAACTGTTCGTGTTCCTTTAAAAAATTAAATTAAAAAAAATACCCAAGAGAAATCTCATGCTTGTCAGAACCTTCCTCCCCCGCTGTCGGCTCCCATTATGAATCCATGGCATCTTCTGCGGAGAGTTAATTACATGTTATGTGAAAGATACAGGGCTTCCTTTTACTTTTTTTTTCCTCCTTGATGGGTCCTAACCCTTTCAGCTGCCTGCCTCTGCCTCCTCCCAAGGCTGCATGGAGGAAGGGCACGCAGGGAGAAGGAGCAGGCCTACCCTCCAGCCCTGAACCCCTCAGAGCCTGGCTCCTGGCCGCTGAGGGTTCAGGGACAGCCCTACCCATCCAGGTGTCATGCTCCACAGCCGGGAGAGCCCAAGTGCCAGTGCTCATGACCCAGCACAGATGGAAGGTGTTAATTTCAGGACCCAGCACTTGGCGGCTCTGCAGTCTCTCTCCTTTTGCCCTCCTCCGCCCCCCCAACAGGGTGCCAGGTGGGGAGCAGCGTGAGGATGGCATCCTGAAGCCGTCTGGGTGAAGGCACGGAAAGAGAAGAGGACCCCTTCCAGGACGCTTGATACAGTTTCACAGCTACTGTTCTTGGTTCTTTTTTCAGATTGCTCCCACCTGTAGCCAGATTCATTCTTGAGATGGCTCATCTTTTCTCTTAAGAGGCAATGACCAACTCCAGAAGCAACAAGTGTGGACTAATACCTTGTATTATTGCCTCTTTGAGGTATTGAACTTCACCTCCTGATGAGAAGGCTCATGGCACAGCCGTGGGGCCCTCTCCTCGCATGGTACAACTCCCCTGGGCTTGACAAGTCAGAGCACCGAGGGGCGGAAGGGAGCTCTTGGCCAACCTGGGCCCCAAGCCAAGACACACCTTAAAGTGGAGAACTTTCTACCCTCCTCCAATATTGCTCCACTAAACCAGCAATAAAGGAAGGCTCAAGGTTGTGAGTTAAAAGTAATCAGGTCTATAATTACAATTCTCAACTAACTGCACACAGATTAACCGCTTTTTAATGGGGCAAACCTTTCATTGTGGGCTGCTGTCCTGCAACTATACGCTTCCTAATTCCAAATTAGGGCAGAGTCTGGGAATGTTAATTCATTTTAATTATTAGCCTAGCATAATTTAAGAAACACAATCTGCTGCTCCTGGATTCCAAAATAAAATACGAATGTGAATTTTTCTATTCTTTTGAATATCATGTTTTACAGCTTCCTGTCTCAGGGACAACCAAGAGTGGACTCACTCTCTCTCTCTCTCCATATATATATATATACACACATACACACACACACACACATATATATACACACACACACACATATATACATATAAATAAAAACTCTGTTTATTCAGCTTGACTCTTCAAAGCACAGTGTAGGCCCAGAGAGCATGACTGACCAGTGTGACCAATCATATTGGATTATCGATGCGCGGGTTGTCCACGGCCTCTAAGGCAGTTGGGGATGAGGGGGTGGAAATTCAGCTCAAATGTGTAGGGTCTGTGAGAATGCCAATTCTCAGGATCTGTGCCCAGACATCCTGATTTAAGGAGGTCTGGGATGAGGCCTAGAATTCTGCATTTTAACATAAGCATCATGGGTAACTCTGAAGCAAGTAGCCACCCAACTTCACATTGAAAAATTCCAGAGGGGTTATGGCTGCGGCTCATAAGCGTAGCAATCAGTCAGACACCCAGCAGCTGCTGCTCTTCTCTCAGCCAGAACTTTCCTGGAACGTATATTCCAGGAACCTATTTATATACTTATTTTTTAAATGACATAATTTTTTTCTCCTTGGTTATAAAGCTATGGCAGAGGGACGCCTGGGTGGCTCAGTCGGTTAAGTGTCTGCCTTCTATTCCTGTCATGATCCCAGGGTCCTGGGATCGAGCCCCTCATCATGCTCCCTGTTCCTCAGGGAGTTGGCTTCTCCCTCTCCCTCCTGCTTGTGTTCACTCTCTCTCTAATAAATAAGTAAATAAAATCTTAAATAAATAAATAAATAAATAAATAAATAAATAAATAAATAAAGCTATTGCCAAGAACTTATATAATGCCATAATTAAACAGTAACAGTCACTCATAATCCCTCCATAAGGGGTGGGACTAGTAACATTATGTTGCGCTTTTCTCCTCCGTATATATATATATATTTTTAAGATTTTATTTATTTGACAGAGAGAAACACAGCCAGAGAGGGAACACAAGCAGGGGGAGTGAGAAAGGGAGAAGCAGGCCCCCCGCCGAGCAGGGAGCCCGATGTGGGACTCAATCCCGGGTCTCCGGGATCATGACCTGAGCCGAAGGCAGTTGCTTAACCAACTGAGCCACCCAGGCGCCCACCGTATATTTTTTATAAAGCTGATAACTTACTGAATATATCATGTTACTTCACTTCCTGCATGTTACTATTTCTCTTCTGAAAATATCATTTCTAAGGCTATATAATGTCCCCCTCGTGTGGATGTGACTTATCTTAATAACCATCTCTAAGAGTTAGATGTTGAAGTTGTTCCCAATAATTAATTATTATAAACAATATTGAGTTGGATATCTCCATGCATAAAGCTTTATCAAAATTTTGGCTGACTTTGATAGCTGGATTCCTAGAAGTGGATCACTGGATTAAAGGGTATGAATGGGGGCGCCTGGGTAGCTCAGATGTTAAGCGTCTGCTTTCGGTTCAGATCATGATCCCAGCATCCTGTGTCCTGGGATCGAGCCTCGCACTGGGCTCAGTTGGAAGCCTGCTTCTCCCTCTTCCACTCCCTCTGCTTCTGTTCCCTCTCTCGCTATGTCCCTCTCTGTCAAATAAATAAAAATAATAAAAATAAAGGATACGAATATTTTTAAGGCTTCTGATAAAGAGACTGCCAACTTGCTGTTCGAATGTGCCCCTCGCCGGCACAGAGTAGAATGCCCCGGGGTTGACCACCCGCTCGGCCTGAGCTTCAGCTTGACAGCAACATGCTCTTACCACATGTTATGGGTTGAATTATTTTCCCTAAAGAAGATATTGTGGAGTCCTGACCCCCAGTACCTGTGACTTTATTGGGAAATAGTCTTTGCAGGTGTAATCAAGTGAAGAGGAGGTAATTAGGGTGGGCCTTTGTCCAATATGATGGATGTCCTTATTAAGAGGAGAATGCCACATAAAGACACAGGTACAGAGGGAGAATGCCACGTGCTCACGGAGGCAGAGAGCGGAGTGACGTGGCTGCATGCCAGGAAATGCCACCTGAAGCTAGAAGTGACAAGGAAGGCTTCTACCCAGACTTTCAGAGGGAGCATGACCCTGCTGACACCTTGATCTCAGATATCTAGCCTCCAGAACGCTGCACAAATTTCTGTGGTGCTTGGTTATGAATTCCTATGAAGTGAATATACATATATTCCCCAGGTTGGTGTCCACGGGGCCAGAAATAGCTGAGGTGCAAAGGACATTTCTTGCTCCCTTTCCAAAGGGTGCCCTGTGAGGCCGGTTAATTTGTCCTTCTGGGAGCATTTCTGCGAGTCCAGGTCCCAGCATGGGACGCTGGGGCCTGTCACCTATCAGGGCATCTGTTGGAAGGTCTGGTTTACCATTTTCCCTTGGTCACATCTCGCACGGCAGAGGGGCAGAGAAAATAAACTTTGCATTTTTCTTCAAACTCTTGGATTTGACTCAATGGAGTAAGTTAATTATTAGGCTCTTTCAACACTTCCTGGATTAAAACCTCCTTCAGCAGCCCAGACATGCCTAGCGTCTGGTCAAAGGTCATCTTTGTCTCTGATAGGCCTCAGACTGATTCCTGATCGAGTTCGTCTCAGATCCTTAACCCATGATTGGTTGGTAGATTGCACTGTTATTAACATTCTTTACCTCTCCTAGACATGTTGGTCTTTTCTCCAACATGCGGAGTGTGGTCTTTCAGTGGCTTCTGAAAAAGAGCTCATTTCTCTCTCTAGTTCATCTTCTTACCCTGGACAGAACTTGGACCTAAAGAATCCCAAATGGAGAAAATTATACACAGGAAGAAAATTCTATCAGGAAGGCTCTAGCTCTACAGTTAAAAAGTCTAAAACACTTGAAGCTACTCTTTATCAAGTGCCCTTTACTGAATGTCTCTTACTTTTTCTGGTCCTCATGAGGGGGCAAGGACAGAGATGGAATGATCTGTTTTACAGGTGGGTAAAACCAAGGATCCAACAGATCAGCAGGTGGCCCAAGCCAGCGGTAGAGGCGAGGTTTTCTAACAGTGTCCTGGGCTCCCTGCTCTACTACGTGGCTAAGGACAGCTTAGAGGAGGTTCGCTTCTCAGTGGAGAGATAAAGAGGGTATGCCAGATGTTTTGAGGAGTTATACCCAACTTTTGGAGGCAGATATTTCTACTTTAGCTGTTTCATGTTCAAATTTTCTGGTATCTGCAGTAATAGAGAATTTTGTTACATGACCCCTGAAAATAGTCTAACTTATGCTAATTCATCTCTTGATCTTGTATGCATCTTTTCCCCCAAAAGTTGCAAAAAAAAAAAAAGTAAGCCCTCTAAATGCATATGAGAAATCTTACATTTAATGGTCTGTGAAAAAGTATTCTGAAGAAACTTAGACCCTCACACACACACACAAAAAGGGCAGCCCCTAATATTTTTTGTATTTTGTATGAATGTATTTACACATAACATGTTAGCTTTAATGAAGTCCATCTGTATTCTCGAGTGTGGATATACACACAATGGGCTAGCTTTAATGAGCAGCACTTAAATCCCATTGACCCTCTGACCTTGTTCCAGCTGCTAAGGGAAGGAGCAAAGACTGCTGAATGGCTGCTGGGCGGGAACCCAAGAGAGGACGAAGAACCAGCCCAGGGCTGGGCTAAACCATCAAGCAAAGAGCAGGCTGGGTCAGAACCTGAGATGAGCCCCTCATGGAGGAAGATACAGCAAGCAGGAAGCCCAGCCGGACACAGAGGAGGCCTACGAGGCCAAGCATGGGGTAGAGGAGGGCAGAGTTGACAGCTAATTTGTCTCCTCAGGAGTTCCACCAAGGGAAAGCTGCAAAGATGAAACTCTGGGCCTCCCAGTGGGCCTCTGGGTGGAGAGGGAAGTTGAATTCAGCAAAACCTCTGAGGCCTACAAAGCTAAGTAAGAGTCACCCAGATGCGTGGGTCAGAGGCACTCAGACAGTGGGGCAGGAGAAAGGATATTCCCAAAGAAGATGGCAACTGAATTGGAACCAGAACCATGAGAAATCAGAATGTGAAATGCTGGAGGAGATAACCCCAGCATGGGAGTTCTCAGCCTAAGAAAAAAATGTGGAAGTTGGGGGTGGCAGCATTTGTGGCTTAAATATCCGGTCACAGCCCCCTCCCTCCTGCACCTGGCCTTAGCTCCCAAGATAATCTCCACCGGTCCAGCCCACCAGCTTTCCCAAAGGGTAACCACACAGGGCCCAGGACCTTCCACCACCGACACTTTCCATACCAATCCCTGGCCACTATTTCTGCCCTCTGATGTCACAGGCCTCCACATCATGACCCTTCTCAGCAAATTACACCTCTTGATTTCCCAAGAGCTGTCATTTTTAACTCTTTTCTACAGAGGCCTGTAGCACAGAGCTTCCCAGAAGTCTGGTTCAGCGCTATTTTGAGTTGGGCTGGATTGGCAGGGATGAGCCGCCCACCCGCACACTCGGGAAAAGGCTGCCCGAGAAAGGGGCCAGGAGCTCCTGCTCTGCATGAGTTGGAATGAGGGTCATATGGGGCAAGAAGCTGCTCACATTGTCCCTGTCGAGGCTATGCTGACAAATAGGTCTGGAGAGATCCGGGCGGGTCTTGTTCACCCAGCTGTTGTGCTACTTCTGCCTGCAAGATGAGACACGGACACCCCCCTCTCGGGGGTTGGCATTACTTATTGAGCCGTGGCTTTGGAAAGAACAGCAAGTTAAATCCCGGAAAGAGCCCGAGAATGAAATCCAGCTGGAGGCCCACCAAGGACAGTTGTGTCTCGCTCATCCTGGCAGCCAGAGCCCCCTCCGGCACCTGGCCTTAGCTCCCAGGATAACTCCCAATGATGCGGCCCTGCGGCTTCCGGGAAGGACCACCACACAGGGCCCAGGGTAGTGGGGTGAGGTGGGATAGGGTGGAAAGAAACTGCTGCCCTCCTTCCTGTCTGCCATGGGCGGGAGAAACCTATCAGGGTTAAAGCAGCTTCAGGGTGCCTCTTTGACCACTGCAGGTGGGTGCTCTTTAAAGGGTGCTTTTTGCCCTCCTAGAGCATCCTAGAACCACAGGACGCAGCCTTTCCCAGTGGTTACTGAACAGGGCCCAGACTCCTTCACGTGTCTCATTACTACCTGCAAATAGCCCATCTTCTGTCTTCAGGAGGCTTCAGGCCTAAATTCTCAGGCAGTAAGAAACTGATCTTTGCAAGGAGTCCAGTTCTGTTCTTCACCTGTTCTTAAAATTCTTCTTTCCTCTTTTTATACAGCTTCCTTCCATCTTTCTACCACCAGCCCCTTCACTCAACCGCCACCCACCATCTATTTACTAAGGTTCTGGAAACCCTGGGACATACATCCTCTTTGAGGAGTGTGAGGTAGGGGGAATCTCCAGCCTCCACCCCACCCCATCACTGTCAGGGGAGGAAGTTAGGTTAGGCCGGGGCATTTCTTTAGGTGGGCCAGAGCTGTTCCCATCCAAGGGAGCTGGCCCTCCTACTCCAGACACACTTGTTCCCTGGTGCCCCAGGGGCCGAGGGTGTCCACCCGGGGTTCTCCCACCTCCGGAAAGTTGGTGGCAGCGGTTCCCAGCAACCCCCCTAGCCGGAGCCGTTCCGGGGCGGGGCCCGCCACCCACCCAGCGCCGGCTTCAGCACGTGGCTCTGGGGGCCGCAGGTTTCCTCCCCGCCCCGGCAGCACGGCAGGGTGGTTTTCACCCTCTTTCGCCCCTACCCCCCGTGACTTCTTGTAAAAAGCTGCGCCCTTCCCCACCCACCTCCGCCCTCCCGCGGCAGCCAGACCGGGGCCGGCCCCCCACCGCCTCCCCCGGAGGCAGCGCTTTCTCCGCCCCTGGCAGCGGGCTCCGCTTCGGAAACTGTTGACTCAGAGGGTGGCCGGGCGGCCAGCGTCTGATGTCAGCTTGGAGCTGGGCCAGCGGAGAGGGGGAGGCAGGCGCAGGGCCTGGGGGCGCCCGGCCGTGGCTGGGGGCTGTGCGGCGCGTTCGGCGGCTGCGGCGGCCCGGGCGCCCGTGAGTCACGGTGCGTCACCGGAGCAGATGCCCGGGGCGGCCGGAGGCTCCCGGGCTCCCGCTGACTCATCAGAAAGCCCTGCCGCGCGGCCCGGGCGGTGGGGGGCGGGGCGGCGCGGTCGGCTCGGGGGGGAGGGGAGGAGGCGCCCGGGTTGGCGGCGGCCGAGGTCGTCTGAGGCGCCCGCAGCCGGAAAACCCCAAGAGGACGGCCGCGGAGGGGGCGCTGGGGCCGGCTGGCAGCTGCCGGGGTCACCTGAAGCGCGGGGCCGGAGGCAGGCGACGGGAGAGCGAGCCAGTCCCCGCCCCGCAGCAGCCGGCGCGCCGCGTCAGGGCCTCCCCGCCCCCCTTCCACAGTCCGGCCGGGGCTCGCGGGTGCGCGCCGGGGGAGGTAGGGGTGAGGGCCGCGGGAGGCTCCCCCGCCCCCTGTCGTGCACTCCCACGCGCCCAGCTATCGCGAGAAGGCGGCTCCCAGACACCAGCACTGGCCTCGGTGGCGCCCGAGGTCGCCGGGGCTCATCTTGAGACTTTCGGTGTGTCTGGGAAGAGACCGCACCAGCTTTCAGGGCCTGCACGCCCGCAGTCCCGGTCCCACTATTTGTACCCCGCCCCTCTCCAGGGGCCTCTGCTCTGGGGCTGTATCCCCACGTGCTGGATCAAGGCCTGGCTCCTGCGCTTTCCTGTCACTGCTGGCTCTAACCACAAGGCCCTGTGCTCTCAGAAAATGGAACAGGGAACAGAGAGCTTCAGGAAGATGCATGAGCAGAGAGAATTTCTCTGCGTGACTGTCCACCCTGCCAGGAACAGGGACGAATTCTTTAGCATTCAAGAAAAATGTGAGACTCTTCCATCGAAGGGGCTCTCCCCAATGACAGGTGGGGGAGGAAGAGACCCAGAAGAGTCTATTGGTCCTCACATTGCAGGTACAAGCTGACCAGGGAAGGAACCATGGGCACACCTTGTGCAGAATTAAGGGGTCAGGGGTAACAAGCACATACAGAGGTCCTGGTGGAGCTGGCATTAGGGTAGGGACCTTGAAGAGGAATGATTTGAACAGATGAGGAAAGGACATTCCAGACAAACAAATGCCTTGAACCAAAACCTAGAGGCGGGAAAGAGCGGGGTGAGTTCTGGGAATGGCAAGCAATCTAGTTGGACCGGAAGAGATGAGGCTCACAAGAGCATCAGCAGCTTGGCCTAGCAGACAGATGTGGATCTCAGAAGCAGGCCCAGTGGCCCAGAGGGACCTGGAGCCACAGGGTTCCGCCCTCTGCCCCAGGGCACTGCGTCACGGCCAGTTCCCAGACAGATGGATTCCTTCCAAGAATTCCGTAGTCCTTCTCAGCCACAGCTGCTGGAGCCTCCCCGCCTTGGATGGCTTTTGTTAGTTGGTGTCTAATGCAAATCCTCTTTGGTTCAGATTTTAAGTACTTTCCTCTTCTGTCCTTTGTTTATTATCTATTTGTATTGATCTCCCTCAGGGTTTCTCAACCCCAGCAGCAGGGTAGAATTACCTGGGGGCGCTTTAGAAAACAAAAATTTTGATGCACGGGCCCTCTCCCTCAAGTTTGACTTCATAGATCTGGGGTGGAGCCCAGGCATCAGCATTCTTTCACCAGGCAGCCAGGGATGAGAAGCCCTGATGCAGATGTCACCACTGACTGCGTCCAGCTCAGGCCCATACTCAAGAGTGGGGCCTCCTGGCCTTCAGACTTCCCAACTCCAACAAACCCTGAGCGTGGCCTTGGCTGATCTCCAGGAGCAGTTGGACTCCCTGAGGCTGGAACTGAAATGTGTTTCCCAAGCATCCATTCTGTAGCAGAGGCCAAAGTTTCCAACAGGAAGGGAGGGTGAGGCTTCTGTTTGCTTCCCGAGCCAGCTGGCCTTTCAAGCCAGTGATAGCCACCTTAAGTCCCACCCACAGGAGAACTGAAGTCAGTGGGAACTGCAGGCATTCCGCATGGACTCCACGTGCCTGGCAGGGGGCCTCGGTGGAGGTGGCACCCACCTCCTGCATCACTGGCCCTCTGAAGCAGGGAGGGCCCCGCTAAGGACAGACTGGGGACCTGACTTACAGGTCCTCTCTTACTGGCAAAATGGAGTTGAGGATTCTGACCCCTGTGAGGGTCTTCATATAAATCACTTCAGCTCAGGAACGGTTTCAGTAAATATCTTCTTCCTCCTGCTTTGCTAGTAACTCCTTTCACAAACTTAGGGGAAATCTCCAAATCTGGCCCTCACAACTCTCCTGTCTGTCCACCGGCACCTCCCTAATCCACGGCTTTGGAGAGGGCCTTGAAGCCATATCTGAGACCCTGTGTTAGGAAGGTCAGGCTGAGGACCTTCTGCTGCAAGGGAAATGACGCGGATTAACAGGAGCGTAACCAGCCAACCTTCCCTGGGACTAACTGAAAAGCAGAAATATGGCCTTGAGCCTGGGAAGGATTTACAACTATAGGAAGAACTTCCTGACAAATGACTGTGTTGCCTGTCTCATGAGACTCATGAGAATCTGTGAAAGTAGGAGATTCGTCCTGAGCACCTGACCCTATCACCACCAAGACACGGTGTTCCCATTTGATAGCTGAGAAAACTGAGGCTGAGAGCCATTCAGTAACTTGGTGAAGCAGTTACATGGAGGCAGGGAGGGGCCTGGAATCTGAAACACCACCAGTTAAAAGTAGTGGGGCAATTCCTCCCTGCCTTTTGATTCTAATATTCTAGGATTTTGTGTTTTATCTTCAGCCCCCCCCGACCAGAGCCTTAGAGAACTCACACTCAATCCTAGGGTTTGGGCATTAAACCCAAGGGAAAGATGTCCTTGAAATGCTGCACACTCTTCTTTCTTTGAATCCCCATCATGTTAGAGGAAACTCTACGGAGTTAACCAGTGTTTATTGTAAGGTCTTTGCTGGCCAAAATCAGGGCAGGCTGGAGACTGCCTGAGGTCTTGAGAAATATAGCAGAGGCAAAGGCACCCTTTCTTGCATTTAGGCACGGACAATTCTCTCTTGGGATCCTCTGGGCACCTTTGCAGCGTCACCAGATTCCCGGTGTGAAAGCTACGTTTTACAGATTAGGAACTTGAGGCTGGACAGAATTTTCACTCACTGGGAAACCACTGGGTCTGGATCGGACTCCCTAAATTCCCTCCCCCGTCGCGTCCCACAGACAGGCCTGACCATCTACTGCAGACGGGAGCAGTAACACAGCCCCACTCCCAGGCCGGGTCCTCCTGGCTGCACAGCAGCCTGGGGCGCGGCGGGGCAAACAGAAGGCACCGTCTCGCAACGCGCGCGCGCACACGCCCGAGTCCAGGGGGCCCCGAGCGCCTGGGAGGAGCCCATTTCCCTTCCCCCTCCGCTGGGAACCCGCCGCTAGGGGAGGGGGCGGCCGCTGCCCTCCCCACCCGGCCGGACTGCCAGGTGCCCAGAATCCCGGCCTCCCCCTCCCGCCCCCGTGCCTCTTCCCGGCGCGGCCCGCATCTCGCCGGTCACGTCTCCCGCTTGGGCTCCAAAGTGCTTGCTAGTCAGCCGCTGCCCGACCGACCCCGCCGAGAGGCGGGGGCCGGGGGAGGGCAGGGCGGGGGCGGGAGCGGGAGGGAGGAGGGGGAGGGGGAGGGGGAGGGGGGCGGACCAAGCAGGCGGGGCCCTACGCTGGGCCCCCCGCCCCGCTCCCTCCCGCCCGGCCCCGGGCACGCCTGCAGGGGCCGGACTCCGCCCGCCGCGCCCCAGTCCGCCCCGGCCCACTGGGCGAGGCGCGGGCGAGGCCTCAACCGCGGGGCCGCCGCCCCAGCAGGCCGCTCAGCCTGCGGAGGGGTGGGGCGGGGGAGGCCCCGCCGGGGAAGCCGCGAGGCCGCGCTTTTGGAGCAACGCGCGGGCTGGTGTTGCTGGGGAGAAAAGCGCCGCCACGGCCCCGCCCCAAGCCCCTCAGGCGGTGTGCCCTCTGCTGGTGGGACTTCGTAACTGCACGCGGGCCCCACCGGCCCCTACGAGCGGCCTCCGGAGGCTGAGGGCTGCTAGAGTCTGGTCAGTAGAAACTACTGGTAACTTAAAGATCATCATTCTTTTTCAAAGAAAAAAAAAAGGACAGTTCAAAAGTGAGTCCTTGGGGTGCCTGGGTGGCTCAGCTGTTAAGCGTCTGCCTTTGGCTCATGTCATGATCCCTCTCTAGCTGTGTTTCTCTGTGTCAAATAAATAAAATCTTTAAAAAAAAGTGAGTCGTGGACATTGCAGGAAAATGTGGAAATATGGAGGAAAAAATCACTCATAGTGCCTGTATCTGGAAACCAACACTGTTAATTAAGAGTTTTCGTGTCTACCCTTCCAATGCTTCATATAGGCAAATCTGTGTGAGTGCATTCTCTATAGAATAAATAATAAAGGAGCGCCTGAGTGGCTCAAGTGGTTAAACGCCCATCTTCAGCTCAGGTCATGATCCCAGGGTCAGGGAGCCTGCTTCTCCCTCTCCCTCTGCTGCTCTCCCTGCTTGTGCTCTCACTGTCAAATAAATAAAATCTTTTTAAAAAATTAAATAATACAATATTGTCAGCTTTGTGAACGCAGAGGCCTTATTTTATTCACTGCTACCTCCCCAGTGTCTAGAACACTGGCAGTATTCTAGAAGCTCAGAAATCCGTTGTGTCTGTTCTCCCTGGGATCATGCAATGATCACCACTGCTCTCATGCTTAAGTTTTCTTTTATGATCTGCTGTACCCAAAGATGTTTGTAAGAGATTGGTGGTAAAATGGTCCACTAGCCCCCCTTTAGTAGAATCTGAAGGCAGATGTGTTTGGGATTCAGAATTATTCACAGTGCACATAGAAGGTACCCCCCCCCCCCCACACACACACAACCAGAGTCTGGACAACACACTATAATCAAACATACCAGATTCCTGCCGCCAAGCGCCTGGCTCTCCACACCAAGTAGGACAAACAAACACGGTAAACAGCTGCAAGTCAGTGTAGTCAATTTTTGAGGCCAAAGGAGTTTTCACCAAACTAAACTCAAAATTTTGGGTTTCCAGAGCATTTTGGATTTTGAATTTGTAGGGAATGTAGACTTGCACTAACCTCTGGGTACTCCCGAGGGTATGATGACATGAGTCTCTGTTATGAGTTCAGGCTTCCCCATTTGCCTGTCTCTTGCACACTCAGTGTACACGGTAACTCCAGGTAACTGAGGTGCCAACTGATTAGATGTGATTGAATGGGGGGTGTGGGGTGTGAAGGGGTAGGATTTGGTTGGGTTAGATCTTTGGATGTGGTCACACCTCCTTCCCTACTCCCAGCTGCCATCTTTGTACCAGTATACTTTAGCACTTCATGTTTGCATCTTCCTGGACTCACTTCCAGGACCCAGCTTGTCTCTAAGGACCCCCTGGGGATTTTGACAGAGAGGAGCCGGACTCCCTGGAAACGCGCCC
>PITA01024699.1:10612-25906 GCA_004023965.1 Spilogale gracilis | reverse complement strand
GTAGCTGTCCAATTTTCCCAGCACCATTTATTGAAGAGACTGTCTTTTTTCCACTGGATATTTTTTCCTGCTTTGTCAAAGATGATTTGCCCATAGATTTGTGGGTCCATATCTGGACTCTCTACTCTGTTCCATTGGTCTATTTCTCTGTTTTTGTACCAGTACCATGCTGTCTTGGTAATCACAGCTTTGTAATAAAGCCTGAAGTCAGGTAATGAGATGCCCCCAGCTTTGCTTTTCTTCTTCAGCAATTCCTTAGCTATTCGGAGTCTTTTTTGGTTCCATATAACTTTTAGGATTGTTTGTTCCAACGCTTTGAAGAACGTTGGTGGAATTTTGATCGGAATGGCATTGAAAGTATAGATTGCTCTGGGCAGTATAGACACTTTGACAATGTTTATTCTTCCGGTCCATGAGCATGGAATGGTCTTCCATCTTTTTGTGCCTTCTTCAATTTCTTTCATGAGTGTTCTGTAGTTCCTTGAGTACAGATCCTTGACTTCTTTGGTTAGGTTCATTCCTAAGTATCTCACGGTTTTTGGTGCTATAGTAAACGGAATCGATTCTCTGATTTCCCTTTCTATTTTTTCATTGTTAGTGTATAAGAATGCTCTGATTTCTGTGCATTGATTTTGTATCCTGCCACATTACCGAATTGTTGTATGAGTTCTAGTAGTTTGGGGGTGGAGTCTTTTGGGTTTTCCACATAGAGTATCATGTCATCTGCAAAGAGAGAGAGTTTGACTTCTTCTTTGCCAAGCTGGATACCTTTTATTTCTTTCTGTTGTCTGACTGCTGTTGCTAGGACTTCTAACACTATGTGGAACAGTAGTGGTGAGAGTGGGTATCCTTGTCTTGTTCCTGATCTCAGAGGGAAGGCTGTCCATTTTTCCCCATTGAGAATGACATTCGCTGTGGGTTTTTCGTAGATAGATTTTATGAGGTTGAGAAATGTTCCCTCTATCTATGGGTGAATTTTTGCCTCCATCACATCGGACCTTCTGCAACAGACTTAGTGAGCGGTGTGGCCAGCCATGTGTTAGGTCCCCCCAGGAACTGATAGACTAAGCAACAACACTACGCCAACGGGCCCGACCTAGCCGCTGAAGGCAGTGAGAGCTTTACAGGCACACACCAGACCATTCATCTGCATATCATCGGTGACTGTTTCCACACTATGACAGCAGAACTGAGTCACTGGGACACAGACCAAATGGTCTGCTAACATTCACTCTCTGACCCTCTGTGGAAAAAAGGTGTGCCGATTTCTGGTCCAGAGAGTCATCTGACATGCAAAGTGGAACTTGAAGCCCAGAGTGTGATGGGAGGTGGTAGGGGAGCACAGGGAGCTGAGACTGCCTATGAGTGGACCTCAGTTTTTAAAACACTCATGGGTCATCAGCAGCCTTCCCTCTCCCCATTCTCTACCATGATCTTAGGACCCTGAAAATAACCAATTTGTGAATGAAGTTAATAGAGTCGGTACTTGCTGTGTGTCGAGCTCTGTCATGGGTACTGGGAACATAGCTGTGAGCAAAACAGACCAAAATATGAGTGAGGAGCATGGGAGGGACAAAGGCCAAAGGGACTGGGGCCAAGAGAGAGCTCAGAGCCAGGTACCTGGTCTGCTGGGAGGGAGGCAGGGGCCAGTTCATCGAGGTTCCCATGGGGTCTTATTCCAAACACAGTGGGAAGCTCCTGAGGACTTTAAGCAAGGTGGATTTGACTGTTTGATATAAAATGATGACTCCAGCCCCACTGTGAAGAGCAGGTTATGGGAAGACAAAGGTGAGAATGGGCAGAACGAGGACACTGTGCTTCACAGGTTCTCAGGTACCAAGCAGTGGCAGTTTGACGAGGCTGGTGACCCGGAACAGGGAGAGAACCGTGAGCGTTAGGGATATACTTGGAACTAGGGATAGACTTGGAATTAGGGATAGACTTGGAAGTAGGGATAGACTTGGAAGCAGGGATAGACTTGGAACTAGGGATAGACTTGGAACTAAGGTTAAGAGGCCTGATGGGTGGTTAAGGATGTAGAGTGGTTCCTCACACAGGAGTCCAAACCTGGCCAAAGGCTCCTGAAAGAACTGGCGATCGTGTGGCAAGTCGTTCATGGGATATATTAGGATTCCCACTCGACCTGCCCAGGTGGGGTGGAAGCGGCAGGCAGTCTCCTCTGGTGCCTGCTTGCCATGTTCTCAGAGGCTACCCTGCATCGGCCGCCCCCACAGTACAGGCAGACGCAGCCTCAGAACAAACAGATTACCTGGCACCCGGCGGCCAGCCCCCTCGTGAAAGGATGGATTGGACTGGGGAGAAAGAGCTCGACACTTGTGTTGCAGATCCATTAATGTCAGCCACAGGTTAATTCTGAGCAATTTCCAGGTGATCCGATAATTCATTAAACTGACGAAAACAAATCTTTGGAAAATCGAGCCGGTGACAGATAAAAAGCCAATGATTTATCGTCTGGAGAGGAGTAAGTGTCTCCCATTCCAGGCTTCAGTGTGTTGAGTGAAGTGAAGTGTGCAGGAAGAACAAGGTAGTCGTGAGTTCCACTTAATGGGCAGCGTTTGGGCTAGGGCGGCATGCCCTTCATAGTGCTTATTCCATGAAGTATTAAGGTAGAAGGAAACACAACATGGCAGGGAGACACGGATCGTGAGGTCAGGCAAAATGCAGCTTGAGTTCCTGCTCGGCCGGTTATTTGCATCTGTGAACTTGGGCAAGTTGCTTCACATTTTTGAGCCTTCACTGGTTCCTCTCTTCAACTGGGGTAATACTATATGTTCCCCTGTACTCAGGAGTAGACAGACTATATGCAAATTACAGACGGAGCCTAGGATATCACAGAGGACTTGATAAACAGCCAACATGATAGTTGCTGGCAACATAGGGGAGCTTTTCCCTTGTAATGGACCTCCATGCACAGGGTGAGCATTCACAGTGCTGCCGCAAGAACGGTAGGAAATGCTTATGTAGACAGCCAAAGACAGTAGAGTTTTCCAAGGGAAAAAGTGGGAAATCAGAAGACAAGGAAGATGGGTGATGGCTTTGGAGTCAGTGCCGGTGAATGCAAAGAAAAGGGTTCTGGGGCGCCTCAGTGACTCAGTCAGTTAAGCATCCAACCCTTGATTTCAGCTCAGGTCATTCTCACAGGGTCATGATCTTGGGGTCATGAAATCGAGCACTGAGTTGGGCTCCCTGCTCAGTGGAGAATCTGCTTCAGTCCTTCTCCCTCTGATCACCTCTCTACCCCGGCTCATGTGTACCCATGTTTGCCCGTTCTCTAAACATAAATGAATAAATTAATCTTTTTTTTTAAAAGTCCTAAGTTTACATAGAAGCATTAATGAAGGACAGTTTGGGAGCTTCCTTTCAAGTGGTGATGGAGAGGGTAAGTGGTATAAAGGGAAGGATGGTACTTAGAACATAGTATTGTGATTGCAGTCTGGACGGAGAAGTGGTTTCTGAAGGTAGACCTATAACATCATAGGTGGAAGAAGCCTCAGAAATCACTGGAAGGAATGATGATCCTTACCTACCTATAGTTCTGGCTATCCACTACACTTTTCATCTGGCGACAGCATTTCTATATTCCCTATCAGTCCATCCCTCCCCATGTGTGTGCATATCCTATATTCTGTATATGACCTTCCATCATTGCCAATGGGAAAGCTAGCATCACCATAGCAGCTCTAGAAAGGAATTGTGCCATTTCTCAGCTGAAAGTACCTAAAGGCACAAAGATGCCTAAAGGAGATGTTTTACCATGGACCACTGTTCTTACAAATGGATTCCTGCTCTAATGAAATGTGTTTAGGGATTTATGAGTATCTGTTGAAAAAAATCTGTTAGACAAACCCAGCTGGAGCCCACAGACCATAAGAACACTTAAGAGGAATTTGAAATGTTAAAATGTCCATACTACGCAGAGCAATCTACAGATTCAATGAAATCTCTATCAAAATACCATAGCACTGTTTTTATTTTTTATTTTTTAATTTTAGAGAAAGAGAGAAAGAGAATACACAGTGGGGGAGTGGCAGAGAGGAAGGGACAAGCAGACTCCGTACAACTGCAGCATCATGAACTGAGCTGAAACCAAGAGCCTGATGTTTAACCAACTAAACCATCCAGGCACCTCATGACAGCATTTTTTATAGAACTAGAACAAATAATCCTAAAATGTGTTTGGAACCTACAAAGGCTGCAAGCAGCAAAAGTAATCTAATCTTGGGGGGGGGGGAGAATAAATCTGGAGGCATCAAAATTCCAAATTTTAAGTCTAGTACAAAGCTGTATGTATCAAAACAGTATGGTACTGGCATAAAATTAAACATATAGGTCAATGGAGCAGAATAGAAAACCCAGAAATGAACCCACATTATATGATCAATTAATCTATGACAAAGGAAGCAAGAATATGCAATGGGAAAAAGTATCTTCGACAAATGGTTTTGGGAAAACTGTACAGCTATATGTAAAGGAATGAAACTGAACCACTTTCTTATACCATATGCAAAAATAAGCTCAAAATGGATTAAAGACCTAAATAAATATGAGACCTGAAACCAAAAAATCTTAGAAGAAAACATCAGCAGTAATCTCTCTGCCATTAAGTGTAGGTAAAAATACTTTTTTAGTTATGTCTCCTTTGGCAAGGGAAACAAAAGCAAAATTAAACCACCGGGAACATATCAAAATAAAAAGTTTCTGCACAGCAAAGGAAACAATCAACAAAACTAAAAGACAAACTACTGAATAGGAAAATATATTTGCAAATGATGTATCTGATAAAGGGTTAATATACAAAATATATAAAGAACTGATGCAACTCAATACCAAAAAAATAATAATGCAATTAAGAAATGGGAAGAAGATATGAATAGTCATTTCTCCAAAGAAGACATTACAGATGGTCAACAGACATATAAAAAGATGCTCAACATCACTCATCATCAGGGAAATGCAAATGAAAACCACAGTGAGATATCATCAAGATGACTGAAATCAAAAATGCAATAAACAACAAGCATTAGCAAGGACGTTGAGAAAAAGGAACCCTCGTACACTGTTGGTGGGAAGGCAGGCTGGTGCAGCTACTGTGGAAAACAGTATGGAAGGTCCTAAAAAAATTAAAAATAGAATTACCATATGATCTAGTATTTCCACCACTGGGTATTTACCCAAAGAATATGAAAACACTAATTCAAAAAGATATATGCGCCCCTATGTTTATTGCAGCATGATTTGCAATAGTTGAGTTATGGAAGCAGCCCATGTCCCTCCACAGATGAATGAATAAAGATGTGGTGTATATATGTATACAGTGGATCACTACTCAGCCATAAAAAAAGAATGCGATCCAGCCATTTGCAACAACATGGGTGGATCTAGAAAGGATAACACTAAGTGAAATAAGTTAGTCACACAAAGACAAATACCATACGATTTCACTCATATGTGGAATTTAAGAAAAAAGAAGTGAGCAAAGGAAAAAAGAGACAAACCAAGAAACAGACTCTTAAATACAGAGTACAGACTGAGGGTCACGAGAGGTAAAGGGTGAAGGGGAGGGGTGCAAGAGGTGAAAGGGGTTAAGAGTGCACTTATCATGATGAGTACTGAGTAATGAATGGAGTTGTTGAATCACATAGGTAGAATATGCGAAACTAACATAACACGGTTTGTTAATTATACTGAGATTTATAAAATGCATTACATTTTTCTTTAAAAAAGGCTTTGACATAGTCTGTCTTCTAAAAACTGAAAATAAGGGACGCCTGGGTGGCTCAGTTGGTTAAGCGACTGCCTTCGGCTCAGGTCATGATCCCGGATACCCGGGATCAAGTCCCACATCGGGCTCCCTGCTCAGCGGGAAGCCTGCTTCTCCCTCTCTCACTCCCCCTGCTTGTGTTCCCTCTCTCGCTGTGTTTCTCGCTATCAAATAAATAAAATCTTTAAAAAAATAAAAATAAAAAATAAAAACTGAAAATAAGTTTAAAATCAGAGAAGGCCTGGGAATGCTGAAGGCATAATTTTCCACTCCATCCAATTTGGAGGCATATTTCCAAATATTCAGCAGTTCTTCCTATAAGAGGGTTAGACTTTTCTGACCCCCGGGTATTAGGTTAAGTCACGTGACTTTCTTTAGTCAGTGGCACATGTGTAGATGTAATGGAAATCAGGTTCAAGCAATGTTTAAGATGATGCATTTGAGGATACCTGGGTGGCTCAGTTGGTTGGGCAACTGCCTTCGGCTCAGGTCATGATCCCGGAGACTCAGGATCAAGCCCCACATCGGGCTCCCTGCTTGGTGAGAGGCCTGCTTCTCCCTCTCTCACTCCCCCTGCTTGTGTTCCCTCTCTGGCTGTGTTTCTCTCTGTCAAATAAATAAAATATTAAAAAAAAAAAAAAAGGATGATGCATTTCTACCGGCTCGCTCTCTTTCTCTTTCCCTTTGACTCACGACTGTCATTAAGCTTTGATGGTCCTGCTGGATCTCAGAGTGAGAAGATATGTGGAACAGAGCTGCAGCTGACCTATGCTTACGATCCTATATGGAGATGGTGAAGCAAACCTGTCTGTTCCAAGCCACTGAGATTTGAAGGGGTTTCTTGTTACAGAGCAGAACACAGTGAAAGGTAACTGACGCAGGGGCTGAGAATGCTGGGAGGGTGGGGTCATCCGTCAAGGGGCTGACGGTTAAGCATTGTAACAGGCCAGAGACTTGTGCTTTAAACTGCATTCCTCCAATTTAATCCTTTGGAATACTGCTGCTGTTCTTTCCACTCATGAAAAATGAGTTTCAGCCTGACTACGCATGCATGTGAAGTGCATGTGTGATAAAGCTTCCCACTCTGCGCCCAAGTCAGAAGGAAACGTCTTCCTGCTTAAAGCCAGCATGCACTCAGCCTTTTGGAGCTGCGTTTCCTCCCCAAAGCAATTGTATGTAGTCAGATGCTCATTATTCAGCAGCACATTATTCCACCTCTTCCTTCTCTTAGTGTGGCTTGGACCATCTTGTGTACATTAACACTGCCCTTCAACAGGCTGAAGGGAAGTCCAGAGCCACTTATTTGTTTGGGGATGAACCACCTGGGCAGAAGGGAGCCACTCATACCCACCTGGCACAGTCTAGGTGCTGAATAGATATGGTTTAATTTAATCTTTATGGCCATCCATGAGATAAGTGTTCCTATCCTCATTTCACAGACGACGGAACAGAGGCTGAGACCTTAAGCCGCTTGCCCAGAAGCACACAAGTGGTAGGAAGGGCTGGAATACAGAATCAGTTGTCTATGTTTTTTGTGACTTCTGTCTGCACCAAGAAACAAAACAGAAACAGAAAAACACTCCCCCACCAAAAAAACGAAACAAAACCAACACTGATTTAAGTGAAGGATAATATCAATATGACAACAGCGGGACTGGAGAGCTCCTATGGGATAATGTGACGGGAAAACATGAACTCAGGGGCAAACCAGCTCTCCCATGGAGAGGGAACCAGAGACACCGACACGGGGGACCTGCCCCTTCGTCCACTGCCTGTAAACGGCTCCCTGGGAAGATCGTGCAGAGAGAGGGTGAGAAGACTCTGTGGCTATTTTGGGGGAACTTCTTCCTTTCCTTCAAAGTGACAAAAGCAACAGCTTTTGTTTAAACCCCTTAAACAAACTGTTTACTCTTCTAACTCACACGACATGAAACTGAGAGACGGATGGCAGTGCTCTTTGAATGGTAACATTGTCCTCCACCGGTGCCATTAGCGATGCGACGGAGGTATTTAATTAATTACCACTGACATATGTTTGTGCTAATTTATAAGACTGGTTAACTTGCACATTGCATCTGAACTCTTGCCTGCCTAGAGAGCATCCTGAATGTAAAGCAATTTTCTAACTTGAGGCTAGTGAAAGAGATACTGGAATATTCTCAATTTGGCAAGCCCTGATGCATTACTTCCCAGTCATTTTCAACCGGGGGAGATTTTGCCCCCAACAAGGGACGTTTGGCGACGTCTGGAGACATCCGTCATTACCCCAGTCCAGGTGGGGGCTGGACAGGCATCTAGGGGGCAGACGTCCTACACTGCACAGGACGACCCTCCACCACCAAGGATGGTCTGGTCCCCAAGTCAAAGGTGTTAGGGTTGAGAAATTTTGACCTGGCTCTCTGCTCCCACTTTAATAACCCATATCCAGAGTGGCAATGTGGCTTCCTCAAGGTCACACAGCAAGTTAGAGGCGTGACCTGCCAACAGAAGGATCTGCGGTTGTTGGAAGCACGGGTTTGGAATCTGAACATCTGGCTCCCTATCCTGGATTTGACTCTTACGACCTGGGGACTCTGGAGCAAGCTCCTTAGCTGTACCTCATCCAGAAAACAGGTATAATAACGGTGTCCGCTAACAGGCTTCTGAGAATAATCCGATGACATAAAGCTTGTATAGACTTGGCGTGCATATGCTGCATTTACTGTTATGTTCCATTCATTGTCAGAATTCTGTACCCTCTTATCAGCAGGACTCCGGGGAAGGTAAGACACATTATTATAATGATTACTAGTACAGGATGGGAAACTTCCATTTAAACACTGTCAGTCTCTCCTATGTCCAATGGTGGAGAGGTCTCAGAGTCACCAAGGACCACTTCCCTGTGCCTTTGGTCTGATCCAAGGTCGCAGCTGGCTCTGAAGGCCAGGTGTATGCAATAGCTCATGAACACCTTTGATGGCCTCAACACTCCCATTCTCCGTTATAAAGAGATAGAGGGCGTGGTGGGCTGATTAATGCCCTTCCACAACCCCTAGAAGATATCCAAGTCCTAATCCCTGGATCCAGGAGGCTCCCAAATATGGCATGAGGGTCTCTGCAGTTGTGATTACGTTGAGGCTTTTGAGATGGGGACATTATCGTGGATTATCTGGGTGGCCCCTAAATGTCATCACAAAGGTGCTTACAAAAGGGAGGCGAGGAGGTCAAAGGAGGAAGAGGGCAAGATGAAGATGAAAGCAGGGAGAAAGGAAGAGATCATGTGATGCAGGGCTATGAGCCCCAGGGGTTAAGAACAGGCTCTAGGAGGTGCAGAAGGCAAGGAAATAATTCTCTCTTCAAGGCTCCTAAAGGAACGAACTCTGCCAACACCTGGTCTTTAACTCTGGAAGACTTATTTCGGACTTCTGACCTCCAGAATGGCAAGAGAATAAATATGTTTGAAGCCTCTAAGGCCATTTGTTATAGCATTGATAGGAAACTCATTTAGAGGGTTACTGATGGTTGGAGGGGAAGCACAGTTGCACAGGGGGCTGAGACCCCTTGAGGGGAGAAAGAGATTGATCCCTTCATCTTTACGGTTCAAGGTTATGTCTCTGCTGACCCATGTGGCTCTGAGGCAGAGTGGTCAGGTGGCAGCACAAACAACGGGGGATGCCAGCAGAGGACTCACCCCAGTGGGAGGGAGAAGCAGGACTGGAGACGGGGCTGAGACCAGCCTGAGGCTGTCATGGAGGGAAGGTCGGTCCTAGGAGAGTATGATCTTTCTAGAATATGATGACCTGACGCTGAAGATCGGAATTAGAAACCACGGTCTCTGTCACGAAAAACCTGGAACAAGTGTTGTCCTAACACTGGATGCAATGACCATAAATGGCAGACCCAAGAGGCTTCAGGTCAATGTGCGGTAGAAACGCAGGGTGGGGTTACAATGGAGCTTGAACAGTATCACCATGGGGGCTCAAGTACAGTAAGAGAGGGAGAAAATGAACCATACATGATTCCCAGCAAGTTAAACTGAGGCAGATGGCATCCTCTCTTGCTACAAACATATAGTCAGGCTAAGGTAACACACAGTAAAAACCTAAGAATACCCATATGAGCTTAAAAGTCAGAGAGGAAACTCACCAGGGGCCAGAAATGTAGAGCCAAAAGAGCCAAGCAAGGGCTAAGTGTGGGGCTCTAAGCTCTGTTTATGGGCTACAAGGACCAAGGCATGGAAGATATATTCATAGCCTTTCAACAGATTCTCGTGATTTGCAGATTCTGTACTTGTGAATCCACCTTCTCATTAAAATATACTTGTAATCCCCAGTTCCATCCCTGTGGTGCTCTGTAGGCCTCCAAGCAATCCCAGTCGCCCAATGCACTCCCAGCAGAGGTCTAGCGACTCCTGCTGTAGAAAGTTCTCATCTTGTAAACGAGGGTCCTTTTCCCTGTCTGCGAGGGTTACAGGTTTTTGCATTTTTGTACTTTGTATTGGTTATATCGTTGTTTAAAATGGTCCCCAAAGCAGAGCGCTGAAGCGCTGGCTGGAGTTTCAAAGTGCAAGAAGGCTGTGATGTGCCTCCTGGAGGTCACGGGTGTGTCAGATACTGGCTAGCGGCCAGCAGTTACAGTACTGCTGGCTGCGCGAGTTCAACATTAAGGATTCCACAATAATACTAAAGAAAGTATCTTTAAATAGAAACCCCCCATAAGATAAGTTTTGACTGTTGGATGAAAGTGTCGTGACCCGGGGCTCATAGCCTGTGCTTCCCTAGGAGCCATAGTTCACTAGTGCTAAATTGGTATCTTTGCCACTTTATGGTAACCTAACTCTGACACGTCCCTTTTCTGCTCTCGTTTTGTGGTCCCCTCAACCTGTAAGGCAAGTACAATTATGCCCATTTGACAGATGAAAATACTGAGGCTCCAAGAGGCCAAACTGGCTTGCCCATCATCACACAGAACTAGAAATCAAAGCTGGTTCTGCCAGAATTAACCATCCGTGCTCCATCTACAAAATTTTGCTGATTCTAGAATTTGCTGATTGAACTGAATCATGTTGAATGCTGAAAAGCATGGGGTGATCAGTCAAGCAAGAGACATCTCCAAGGAGTGTTCTTTAAAACTCACTTTAGTGCACCCAAAACTGAAGTTCAGCCTACGGGGGGGGAAAGTAAACCAAAGTTTAAAGACATCTTTTAATTTAGAAGAGAAGGTGGATCTCAAATCAGTACAGCCATTACATTTGTGCTTTTCTATTGATTTCTTTGTTTCAGTCAGCAAGAAACATTTCTGGTTTTTTTTGGAAGGTTTACCTAGGCTGTTCTATAAATTTTTTTAGGTTGAGATTTTTATGCTTTATTTGTTTTGTTTTGAGAGCCTAATGACTACTTTCATTGTCTTTTATGTCTAATTTTCTCCAAACAATCATAAGAATGGTCTATAAACCTACTTTCTCCAGTGATCCACACATTACCGCAGGAAACTTTAGAGAGGGTCACATGACTCACGAGTCAGCTGAGAACCCTGCTTTGTTCCCTTACAAATGGCTCAAGCCCTCCATTCTGCACTTGGCTGGAAAATTTCACCTCTGTTCCAAGATTTCTGTGAATTCCAGGGTCTTGGTCTTACCATGACCTCTGGTTCTAATTTCCTGTTAATCTCACTCTGGGGATGGGGATACCAGAAACCTTGCCTTGATTTTCTGAGCCCGAAATTCACAAAAGACATTTATCTGGATGTGTAACAGTCTTTTTTTTTTTTTTTTTTTTTTTTTTTTTTTTTTTTTTTTTTTTTTTTAAGATTTTATTTATTTATTTAACAGAGAGAAACACAGCGAGAGAGGGAACACAAGCAGGGGAGTGAGAGAGGGAGAAGCAGGCTTCCCGCTGAGCAGGGAGCCCGATGTGGGGCTCGATCCCGGGTCTCCGGGATCATGACCTGAGCCGAAGGCAGTTGCTCAACCAACTGAGCCACCCAGGCGCCCCTGGATGTGTAACAGTCTTAAAGGGAAGTTTGAGGTGATGGATGACTTTCACCCAGCAAGTAACTTGAAAATTGATTTTTAGGCACATGTGATCTAGAAAATCTTTTAGCTATTCCTATGGCGGGGTTGTTGTGTTTTGTTTTCTTTTGATGCCATTTCTGGTCCTTTAGTTGAGTATTTTTCTGTAACTTTTCCTCTCTCTTCGTTCTCCCAACCAAAATTTCTGGGTTCCAAACCTGGTCATCTGTCTCTTTGTTTTACTGTCCTTCCATACTTAAAGCTTATTACCAAGATGTTTTCTTCTAAAAAAGACAGAATCCCCTAAGGAGTATTTTCATGCCAACTATAAAAATAACATTTTCACTCCTTTTTTAATAGAGTGGGAGCTCCACAGAAGGGAGGTTTTGGATGAGTTTACAAAGGATTTAAAGAATCAAGACTGTGAAAGTAAGTCTGAAAATACCACCACAGGAGAACAATTGGCTTTTGTGTATTTGTCTCTGCCTGACGTTATGCCCGCGGCAGTCCTCACACTGACTGTTCACTTGTCTAAGAAGAATGGTGGTCTGACTCCCAGTCTCAAATGCTGTCATTTTCTTTCTTTCTTTCTTTTTTAAAAAGATTTCTTTATTTATGACAGAGAGAGTGAGAGAGCAGGGGGAGGTGCAGGGGAAGAGGGAGACAAGCAGACTCTCTATTGAGCAGGGAGCCTGATGCAGGGCTCAGTCCCAGGGCCCTAAGATCATGACCTGAGCTGAAATCAACAGTCACTACTTAACTGACTGAGCCACCCAACTGTTCCTCAAATGTTGTCATTTTCAAAAATGGCCCAAATTCAGTCCAAAAATGATGGGACTGCATAGAAAATCTGAGAAGGCAGGATTACATGGAGGAGTCCGTTTTGCCAAGTGTTTTCTCATGATTTCCCAGATGACTGGGGCAGATGCTAGTGGTGGAGACCTGCTCCTTCATTCCAGATAACAATAGTAACTTGAATATTCACTAATACTTGGTAAATCTATAGTACCAACGTTTTCCATTATTTAATTACATTATTTTACTCATTTAATTTTCACTAAGAACCAATTTTCATTCCCACTTTACAGATGAAGAAACTGAGGCAGACAAGTCACCCAAGGTGGTGACAAACCAGAGCGGTTTGGCTCCAGAATCCGTGTTCTTCGCCGCTATGTTATTCCGATCTCACTGTGCCTTCATGAACAGCAGGGCCAGGGGAAGAGCTGAGTCCAGTGCCCAAGGCACAGTGATTAGAATACCAAGGTCATGGTTAAATCTCGCTAGATCCTCCAAGTGTCAGCCTAAATGCCACTTCTATGGCAGTCCTCAGGCTCCTGCACTGGGACAGCTTCTGCCCCTACACTCTGACCTCACCGTGTAGCCTTTGGTGACTATACTGTCATTGCTAAATGACTGTGCGTCTCCTAAATTGCAATCTCTGTGTGAATGCGGATTATGACACTCTTGGCCACCACTGTTTTTCCAGTACCTAGTAGAGTGTGGGACACATAGTGTGGCCTCAGTACGTACTTGCCTAAAACATGCACAAATGAAGAGGAGTATACAGAGAGGAGCATGATGCCTGGGTTCTCGAGCAGGGTTCGTCAGAATTGAACACAACGGACATTTCTGGCCATTGGTTCTTCGTGGTGGGGGGATGTTGCAGGCACAGTAAGATGTTTAGCAGGATCTCTGGCCTCCCCCCATTAGATGCTGGTAGCACCCCGACTCAGCTGGGACAAACCAAAGTGCATGACAGACCGAGCAAGAGGACACAGAGAAGATACAATGCTGTCTCTTCCTGGAGGGAAACAGACAAAAAGGCATTTCCTAATGTTGATTTCCCCTGCCTCTTACAACAACCCTGTGGGTAACCGAAGCCCAGAGAACTTAGTGATTTGACCAAAATGACGTGATTGGTAGCGGGGATTTTGAACCCTGGCAGGTCTAATTAATGGCCAAGCCCTCACTCTCTGTCACTGACCTCTAAGCAGCAGCCCTTAGCATCCTTGACCCCTTAGGTCTGCAATCATTTCTCCAAATGCTCCAACACCCATCTGGTTAACTGTGTGGAAAATCAATTCGAAGACAAATACCTGTATCTCTGTGCCTAGAACAGCACCTGGCCCTTAAAAATGCTTGTTGAGTGGCTACACGGTTAGAAAACCCTCTTCCATGCCAAGGTGATGGAGATCAAGTTTCCATAATTTATTAAACGGTGTGTCTATGCATTCTTTCATTGAGTAGGGATCACTTTCCCCATTTTACCAACGGTAGAAAAAAATAGAGCTGGTCCAGAATGTCTCTTAAAGCTCAATAATACATGTTTTGCAGTAAACTCTTCTGTATATTTCTGCCAACTATGGAAATGAGGTATGAAGATTTGCCCTAGCAACACAGGCAGGATGATGCTGTCTGACTTCCTGTTTCCTTCTGGGTTATGGCTGATGCTCTGCAATGCCCTACCCCACTGACTGCTGCCTCAAGATGGTGGGTGTGAGCCAAAAAAATCTATTCAGCCATTTGCTCCATTCAAAAATGGCATCTGTGAGATAGGAGCCCTCAAGCTGCAGGGCCCCAAAAGCAGATTGGAACATTCTGGTGCTTCTATTTTCAGAGGTGCGTTGGGAAAAATGGCACCCACAAGTTTTTGGATAGAAAAATCTGCAAAAGAACAATCAAAATAGCTCTCACTGGAGGTCCCCTCCCCCTACGCCTGACTCCAGCCGGGGTGGGGAAGGGACTTGATGAGCAAGGGGAAAGCAAGAGGATCCTACTAGAAGAGAGGAACCTGTCCTCTGTGAGTGGCCTTTCAGGCATGGTGCGTTCTTTGAGGGATGTGTTCCCCTGTGATGGAATCAATGCAGACAAAACATGCTCTCTAAAGAGAGCTCTCTGAGCCGAACACTTCTGCAAGAAAGCAAGCCACAAAACAAAACAATGACACTGTCAATTCTCTGCTCCCCAGCTCTAAACCCCTGCACTTGAACGCTGTGCAAGGAGGTCTTGGGAACCTGCGTAGAGGAGCTGAGTGTCCTTAGTAGGATGCGAGAATGTCTGGTAGCATAACAGCTCTTTAAATACTTGTTCCCTTCCAGGAAAACAGGGTCACTGGGGAGCAGAGGCTCTGGCTCGCTCATACAGAATCCAAGTTGCACTGAGCAGAAGGCCAGGCAGATAGGACGTGGTCATCAGGAAGAGAGGCTGGAGACAGGGAGAGAGGGGCCAGGTTTGAAAAGCAGCTCACGAGCCTGTCTCAACTCTACTTCTTTTGTTGATCCTTCGACCTTTAAAACTGGAGGTGTAAAAAAAAAATTTTTTTTTTTGAGGGGACCTGGAACCTCAGGCAGGCAGATGAAGTTTGTGGAAGCCTTCTCAGAACAATGATTTTTCCAAAAAAATCCATAAAATACACCGCATTTCAAAGAAACTAATTACCTTGAAAAAACAGTTATCAAAATGTGTGACATGGTAATATACGGTCTTAATTATTAACTCATTCACAAAAAAAAAAAAAAAAAAA
>PITA01024699.1:0-10512 GCA_004023965.1 Spilogale gracilis | reverse complement strand
AAGCAGGCCTCCCGCTGAGCAGGGAGCCCGATGTGGGACTCGATCCCGGGTCTCCGGGATCATGACCTGAGCTGAAGGCAGTCGCCTAGCCAACTGAGCCACCCAGGCGCCCCTCAGCTGTGATTTCTAATGGTGATGTGGTCACGGCTATCTATGCTGATACTGGCCGATTGAGGGACATATAAGATTTCAGTTAGGAGTTGGCGGACCCTGTATTTTCCCCCAGTTGTTCATGGCGTCTGGGAACTGTATCAGCAGGCCAGGCTAGACACGTCTGCTTTCAACACTACAGTGACATGGGGAACAATTCCTTAAAACTTTTCTTTGCCTACACTCATTCCCTCCACCATCTCTTCTAACCTGTGGGTTTAAACATATTTCTTTTTGTGTTGACAATTCTCAGCATTCTACCTGCACACCCGGGTCTCACCATGGAGAAGCCTTTTTTGGCAGCTCTGCGGGCATGTCTCCTTGGCATCTCAAACCACATGTGTCCAAATGGGTTCCCCGTCTTCCCATTCACACCCATCTGATCTTGGTGATGGGGCTCTGTGCTTCGGGTGGTCTGGGCCAAAGACCTGGGGGTCTCCCTGTCTCCGCTCTCTCTTGCCACATTCAACCAATCAGCAAGTCCTGTCAGCTGTGCTTTCCAAACCTATCCCCACTCCCTCTTGCCTCTTGCCACCTCCAGGGCTGACACCTGAGCTTGGGCCTCCCTCACCTCTCACCAGATTACTGCAGTAGCTTCTTAGACCGTCCGTTTTCTCTTCCCTTCCCTCCCCTAAAGGTTGGCTGGCTGGGCATCCAGGGTGATCTTTTAAAACCAAGAGTGATACAATCTGTATTACTCCTCTGTTTAAAACCCTCCAAAATTCTTCCCATTGTTACCAAGAATAAAATTCACATTTTGACGATGGACTACAAGACTCATACACCTCCACGCCCTCTCTGACGACATCACTCAATCAGCTTGAGTAGATTTTGTCCCCTGTTCTCCAAATTCACCGAGTCAACCACCTACCCCAGGGCCTTTGCCCTTGCTGTTACTCTGCCAGAATGCTTTTCCTGATGTCCACGTGATTCCTCACTTCCTTCAGGTTCTGTGAAGTGAAGTCTCCACTAACCACCTGTTAGGGACTGAATTGTGTGCCCCATCAAAATCCGTATGTCAGAGTATCCCCAGTACCTGAGAATGTGGCTGTATTTGCAGATGGAGTTTTCAAAGAGGCAATGAAGTTAAAATGAAGCTGTTAGGTGGGCCCTAAGCCAATGGGACCAGTATCCTCATAAGAGGAGAGGAGGACACAGAAAAAGACACCAAAGGGCACATGCACAGAAGGCGTCTCTGTGAAGAGGCAGCCAGAGGGCCATCGTCTACAAGCCAAGGAGAGAGACCTCAGGAGAGACCACGCCTGCCAGCACATTGATCTTCGATCTGGGGCCTCCTGAGCTGTGAGAAAATACAATTCTATCATTGAAGCCATCCAGTCTGTGGGATTTTTGTTATCACAACCCTAGTAAATGGATATACCATATAAAGGAATAACTCCACTGTCTACCCCAAGACAGCTCTTCCCCTCCTTATCCTGCTTTATTTTCCTCCATAAGCTCTCAATGCCATAAAATACACTAAGTAATTATAAAACATAAGCAAGTTGTTTTATGTGATCACAGTCCCTCCCCGTTACTGGAATGTACGTGTGAGGAGAGCATAGGCTCTGCCTACATTGTAGACAGATCAGCACTTGGACTAGAGCTCTGCACCCAATGAGTATTTGTTGAATGAATGAATGAATGAATGAATGAATGAAATAGCTTCTAATAAAACTGTTTGCCTCCTTTATGAAGGTCTCAGAAGCCACTGTTAATTCTTCGCAACAGGCCATCACGTAACATCCCCCATTCGGGCATTAATCACGCTAAGCCATCACAAAACCCTCCAGCGAAGTAGCCAAGGAAGCTGGCAATAAAGTGGACCTAAGCTGGCCCTCTTCCCTTCACACCTGAGGCATGTTCTTTCTCATCTAGGCAGGGTGGTAAGGAGCGATTTCTAATTGCTAAGAATACTCTTTCTCAATTGTTTGTGTGTTACTTCTGGGTTTACATAGTTCTTTCCCAGGCGTTAGATTTAATCCTCTCTTCTACTGCCTTGGGGGGAAAAAAGTGTTTATTAACTCCGTATTTGCATACAATTATATTCATACTGGGAATAGAGAGGTTCTAGATAGTTACGTGTTTATGGACCTATTCTGCTGGTCTGTGAATTTCCACAAGGAAAGAATGTTTGTATTCTCTGGACCGAGCCAGGTACCTGGCAGGTAGTAGTTGCTGAATTGGTGGTCTTACCATCCAGTATTTATCGCGTTATTTGCACTCCCTTACCTGTCAGTGGGGACAGCAGCAGCAGCGGCCCTCAAGGTTGTTGTGTGGATATGACTCAACCACTGAAGACATGGCCGGCACTTGGTAAGCACTGAGAAGAGGAAGCCCCGGCTGAGGCTGGGTCAGGGGAAAGCAGCACAGCGCAGGTGCGCGGCTCCGGCCGGAGGCTGCAGGTCGTGGGCACAGACCCACCCCGGTGGCGACCGGACAAGCTGCTGAGCAGCAGCAACCAGGGGGAAAGGGACTTAGGGAAGTAAATAATCTCTTGTATTTTCTCTCAACCATCTGACTTAATTACTGGGAAATGCCACAAGCGCTTTTCTGTTGGGACAGATGTGTGGAAAGAAAGGGAAGCAGGCTCAATTTTTTTTTTCTTCCGGCTTATGAGTTTCACTGATTTTTCTAGAAGAAAAGGGCTTCTCTTTGACCTTGTTCCCATGAAGCAGGTTTCCTTGGGAAAGAATTCAGGCAGCTGCCCGGAGATGGATGACCCTGGCCCTGTGCCCCAAGGGAGGCTGGGATGCAGCCAAGAGGGAAGGTGAAGGTAGAGAGAGCATGGGGTGTCTGAAACTATGTTGCTTGCTCCCTTAGCCCCACATTCAACCCGTCCCAGGTCCTGTCAATTTCATTCCCAAACCTTTCCCCAATTTGCTGGTTCCTCTCGGCTCTTTGGCCATCCCTCCAACCTGAGCTGCCATCTTTTCTTAAAACAGACTCCTAACTGGACCATCAATCTCATCTGAGCTAATGGAGTGACCACCTTAAAACAAAAATTAGATCCTGGTCGCCTCCCCCTTCTCAAAACTCTTCAGTTGCTTCCCATTGCACTCAGACAAGCGGCAAAAATCCTTTGCACATGGAAACAACTTAGATGCTAGCCCACAGATAGATGGATAAAGGCAATGTGGTGGAGACATACAACAGAATCTTATCAATGAAAGAAGGAAATTCTAGGGACACGTGGATGGCTCAGTTGGTTGAGCATGTGCCTTCAGCTTGGGTCATGATCCCAGAGCACTGGGATCGAGTCCCACATCAGGCCCTCTGCTCAGCGGGGAGCCTGCTTCTCCCTCTACCTGATGCTGCCCCTGCGTGCTCAGTCTCTCTCTCTCGCCTTCTCTTTTCCGCTGACAAATAAATAAATTCTCTTTCAGAAAATAAAGAGAGAGAAGGAAATTCCATCATTTGCAATAATGAGGACAAACCTTGAGACGTGGTGCTGAGTGAAATCAACCAGTCACAGGAAGACGAATGCTGTATGATTCCACTTCCTCTTGGATGAGGATACGAAAGTAAGCCAATTCACCAGATTGAGGAATGGCAGGATGGTTTCCAGGGACTGCAGGAAAGGAGAAATGCAGAGTGGCTAAACAACGGGCTCAAAATTTAACTTTAGCAAAATGAGTAAGCTCTAGAGAGCTGCCTCGCAACGTGGTACTTCCCGTCAACACCACAATGTCCTATACTCAGAACTGTGCTGAGGGTAGATCTAATGCTCAGTGCTCTTACCACAATGGAATAAGTTTTTTTCCAAAAAGAACGAAAACAAGGATTACCACTATGCATTATTTTAAAACTGAAATTTGATGAAAGGCCAACATTTTGTGGGCCTCTATTCATATGGGAAAGGGGCACTTACTAACTTGGTCCAGCACCCAGATAGGGCTGAATGTGTATTAGTAATACATGCTGCAAAGGTATTACTGATTTGATAAACTGATAATCAATGTTTCCTGTATATTAGGATGACTTAACTGACTTTAATATGTACACAATGGGGGCGCATGGGTGGCTCAGCTGGTTAAGTATCTGACTCTTGGATTTCAGCTCAGGTCACGATCTGTGGGTCACGAGATCAAGCCCCATCTTGGACTCTGTGCTAAGCATGGAGTCTGCTGAAGATCCTCTTTATCTCCCTCACTTTGCCCCTCCCCTGCTCGCACTCACTCATGTTCTCTTCTACTCAAAAAATAAATAAAATAAAATGTATACAACATGGGGCACAATTGAATGGTTTTTACATGGAAAAATAAATATTTTTATATATATTTTTAAAAAATCCTTTTCATGGTCTTCCAAGCTCTCTGTGGTCTGGCCCCTGCTTACCTCATCTCCTACCTTTCATCCCCTTTTCCCTGTGCTATGACCATGGTGTCTCCTCCAGCTCTTTGAAAAAATTCAATTTCTTCCCAATTTGTGGCCGTGAAAGTTTCAACCTACTGAGTGACTTCCTCAAAGAGCCTTAGTCTGACCCCTCTCCCATTGTCTAAATTAGATCCTCAAGTCACACTCCTCAGCACAACTTCGAATTCCCCCTGGCAGCATTTCCCACACCTTCTAAGTTCATATGTGTCTCTGATTCTTTGTTTTACTGAGCCTCTCCCGCTGGAGTCTGTAGACCATGAAGGTAGAGACCGTCCTGTCTTGTTCACCACTTGATCTTCTGCAGTTAAGGGGTTGAACTTATTCCATGAATATCTGTGGGGTTCCTGGGAGGCACCGGATCCTGTGCTAGGTGCTGGGGACACAAAAGGAATATGATATTGGGTCTCATCACAAGATAGCTGGACAAACATATCTGTACTGAAATACATACAGCCATAAAGGCCTGATGCTTTCTGGTACATGGAATAACGAAAGAAGGAGGGAAGGCCAAAAGGAAGGAGGGAAGAAGGAACTCTGAAGCATTACAGACGTGAAAGGAGAAGGCAACAATGAGATTTGCCTGAAAACTGAGATGGATTCTCGAAAGAGGTAGTGATTGATCTGGACCCTAAAGGATCCTAAAGAATGCTCTCAGGGGAGTATTATATCACCCAGGCAGCTATGTGGGAGATGGGCTGGGTGAGCCTGGAGGCAGGGGGGCTGGTTAAAAGGCTGTCACAAAAAATCAGATGAAAGATTAGCAGGCCTGAACTGGGCAGCAGCAGAGAGGTCGATGAGGAGGAGATGGTTCCCAGAGACTTTAAAGAGGGGATGAATTTGGGGGATGATGTCGGGCCAAATGTAAGCAAAAGAATTCAAATCAACAGTAGCCCGAATAATACAGACATCTCTTATCTCACTAACAAGAAGAGGGGGGCCAGACACCAAGGCTGGTTCAGCAATTCACTTATGTCATTAAAGAGCCACATCCATTCCAGGAGGGATTCTAGCATAATATATTGCCTTCTGATACTCATGTGTGTTGTCTCATGGTTGCCAGGTGGCTGCTACTGCTCCAGGCATCACGGCTGCATTCAAGGATAGGAAGGATAGGGTGAAGATGGGGGAGCCAGGCCACTGAGTGGAGATTATTTTGCTTTTTCTTTTTTGATTACAGAGGAAGTATTTTCTGGAGCTTCCCAGCAGATAGCCACTAGTGTCTCATTGGCCAAGATGGGCCATATGGCCAACCTTAGCTGCAAGGTGAGTTGGGAAACGATACCCTGCAAAGGAGAACAGAGGGTCTTGAATGGCTTTGACCCGTTATGATTCCTGCTCTGGAGTCCATGTTGCCTCCCTCACACATAATCAAGACCAGCTACTACAGTGTCTGCTACAGGGTGGGGTAGGCTTTGCTTTGATTCAAACGGTCTCCTTCCGGATCTGAAAAATGGCAGGCGGCTCCCTCTTGGCTTTGGCGCTGTGGAAACCACTGCTTGTTCCAGCTGAGCCTGCTGTTCTTGGCCCATACATTCTCAAGAAGATGATTATGCAGAACAGCGAGAGCTTTCTTGTTTCCCTGAATATTCTCGAGAAAGAAGACTGCATTAATAATTTGTTTTCTTGGTCTGGGCCATTCAGTTGCAAAACGATATTCCAGTCATAGCACGATACTTCCCTTCCTCATTTATATTCACTGTTGGTTTAATTATGTTTTTCAGTCAGAATACTTATTAATTTTATAGACCTACCTGAAAATTAAATTGGATAAATTCCTTTTGCTTGGTACCTTGAAAAACGTGTTTTTTCCAAGCCACTGCTGGAGCCCACTTTGGCCCTGTGCAATTTTGTTCCTCTTTAAGTTCATTTGCAAATAACGCTGTGTCAGTTTAAAGGGTATTCATCATTTCTGAGTAGGAGAAACACTGCAAAATGCAGTCCAATTCAAAACAAAGTAGGAGGACAATGGAGAAAATTGTCAAATATTTTATTTTCTCATTAGAGGGGGTGGGAAGGCCACTAAGTGAGACGTAAAATTTCCCTTCGGATTCAGTGAACCTGACTTGCTTATGGGGAGAACTCTGTGTTGTACTGAAAAGAACCAGTAAGCCACAGAGGGTAAAAAGCACAGGGAGGAGGGCCTTCCCCACCGACCAGGGCTAAGGGGGCACAACATGAGGATGGCAGGTGGCGTCTATTCACAAAACACTGAACCAAGCTTCCTGTGTCTCAGGTGCCATGGTGCTAGAAATACAATTAAGATGTGTCACCTACTTTTCACAGGATAGACATATAATTACATAATGATAATACACCCTGGTGAATGTTATGACACAAAAAAGCAAGGGGTTCTGTGAGAGGCCAGAGCAGGGCCTCAAACCCTTCACTGAGGGCAGGAAATACCTATGCTTTGTGTGTTGTAAGTCCATTATCCGGTCTGGTGCCTAGCATATAGAGGCTCGAGAGTTAGTTGTTGAGTGAAGTGGATTAAAATGAATGGGACCTCATGGCTGTGTAATAATCAAGGTAATATGAACTGTTATAATGAATCAACACCCAAAGCTTAATGGCTATAACACAACAGAAATGTGTGTGTGTGTGTGTGTGTGTGTGTGTGTGTGTGTGTATCACTAGCTTGTCAACTGCAGATCTTAGGACTTCTCAGCCTCCATAATTACACGAGCTAATTCCTTAAAATAAAATTTTATATATATATATAAAATAAAAAATAAGCAATAGGAATGAACTGAACAAGTGAATTGACTACGGTTAGTGACTAATCATGAAAGGACAGGGTTTTCCTGATCACACACAAAAATGCTACACTGGAGAAAGCAGAACAAGATTTAGTAATGGAAACTTACATACAAAGACCAAAGTAGAAGAAGGTAACTGGCCCCATAGCTCGCTTTTGCCCATGCCCCTAAAACCTCAAAGACTGTTCAAATCTATGAAGTTGGGAGTTACAAAGGATGAATAAGTCCTTGAGATCTAACGCACAGTGCAGTGACTACAGTTAACAATATTGTATTGTATACCTGACATTGTTAGTAGAGTTTATCTTAACTGTTCTCACATATACACACACAGAACCCCAAACCCAAATAAAACCATGTGAGGCGATGCATGATATGGTAATTAGCATAACGTAGTGACCATTTCACAATGTATATCAAATCATCCCGGGGACACTTTCAATATATACAATTTTTATTTGTTGATGACACACCAATAAAGCGGGAAAAGGAATACTTCTTTAAAAAAAAAAAAGTCAATGCACCCGTACCCTAGGTTCTAATCCTAGCTGGGCCTCTAAATCACTGTGTGACCCTGCTCAAGTCCAAAATGCTGCCAGACTTAATTTTCTCAGTGTAGAATTAGGAAATTGAATCACATGGTTTCTCCATACTTCCAGAGCTCTGCAAATCTATGACTCTTAAGGAGTTTGTGAATTTTCCCGGTTTCCTGATGCAATGTTGGTAAGTCTTGGCTACAGGAGAAAGGAAATAAGGTGAATTCTTTGTGGTAGCACTTGAGAGACTGTGTGAATTCTGAGTTCCCAGTCTGGCTCCACTGACTTTGGGCAATTTCTATAATCTCTCCATGTCTGTTTCCCTTAGCCATGAAATAACAGCACCAGCCCGACATGAATAGTGCCTCCCTCTTAGAGTGGGTTGTAACAATTCAATGAGCTAATACTCATTACATGCTTACAACAGTACCTAGCACATAGAAAAGGGCCCAGTAAACACAGGCTATTAATGCTGCTATTATTACTATCATCAGTATTTTGTTGTTGTTGTTGTTTTTAGAAATCTTAATGGCTGTCTCTTTGCTTTGTAGCCCACTTTTTGGATCTTGTTTCCCTCAACTGCTTTATACATGCCCTAAATGGGGTCGGGTAGCATGCGTAGTAGGTGATGGGGAGTAAACTAAAATGTAAGAGTAGGTTTCTAGACACTTGGGAAATATTAGCCAGAATGGGGAAAGGAGGTATAAACAAAATCTGGAATCAAAAATACAAAAGCACCATTTTTATAACATTCTTAAAATGTCAAAGTTTCAGTGATGGAGAAATTAGAAGTTGCAGGGGAACAGGGTTGGGAGTGTGGGACGATAAAGGGGTAACATGAAGCGATTTCTTTGTGGGGATGGGGTAGTTCTGTACCCTGATTGAGATGGTTCTACAAATCTGTTCATTTGATGGAATTCCATAGTTCTAAACACACACATATACAACTGAGTGCATGTAAAAATGGACAAAATCCAAATAAGGTCTGTAGTTTCATTAATAGTATTGCACCAGACTTAGTTTCCTCATTTCGATGGTGTGCTCTGGTTTCATAAGACCACTGAAGAAAGCTGGTGGGGAAGGTCCGCAGAAACCCTCTTTACCCCTTTGCAACTTCTTGTGAGTTCAGAAATTATTTCAAATTAAAAAGTTAAAAAAAATTACCATAGCAGTAGGGGAATAAGAACTATCCATTTAACACAGGTGATTACAAAATGTAATAGAAAGCAAATTCCCGACTTGTCTAGTAGTTTCCATCACAGAATCAGAAAAGGATGGGCCACAACAGAAAGAGAACTACCTACCTTAGGTAATCACCAAGGAGCTCCGGACTTCAGCAGCACCAAAGTGGCCGAGATGCCAAAGCCCTCTGGTGTGGCGGGGAAAGAGGGAGTTCTGAGCAGGAGCAGCTCTGTGGGACGCTCCCTAGGGTGGAGCACAGGGTCGTGGCGGAGACCAAGGCAGGTGTGATCAGAAGAGGAAGGCGGGAGGAGAGATGTCAGCTGTTGTGGAAGCAGGTAAGCCAGGATGGCTGCTAGAGAAGACCAGACTCCCCCCCGTCACCTGCCCCATGAGGCTGTGTGCCCCTTTAGTGCTTGATGAGCCCTTTCCCCACAGACTGGAGCCTTTGAAGGGCTAGTCTCAGATGGAGAGCCCGAGAGGCAAGCCTCTGCAGAGGTGGAGACCAGGATGAGGATGGTAAGGGCAGCCTGGTAAGCTTCCGAGCATGGGCACAGGCTGACTCCTTCAGTCCTTGTGACCCAGCCTAGAGGGAGGCATGATAATAATCACTCGCTTTACAGACACAGCAACTGAGATTCGGAGAGGTGAAACAAATAGCCCAAGGTCACACAGTTTAGAGTTGAGACTCTTGAGATGTACTCTCTTTAGGTTCAGACCTCTTTTCTTCCTCACTGCATATGAGTGCTAGGGAGGAAGGGGGACCCCATGATGCCAAACCTATGCAGAAACCTTGATGGTTGTCTCTCTGCTTCTTAGTCTTTTTTTTTTTGCCTCCTGCTTCCCCTATTTTGTACATTCGTAAAAGAGACGTGGGTGTCATGGTATGTGGCAGAGAGTAAAATAAAGGAAAATATAATATGATATAATAATATTAATATAATATAGTTATATTATTTTATATGTTAGTATTATGTCACAATACAAAAGTGGGTTGAAGGATACTTTGAAAATAAGTAGACACAAATGGGCAAACGGGCATAACCAAACACTGCAGCCAAAGAAAAAGACAAAGGTACCATTTCTGTAATAATCTAAAAATGTCACACTAGGAGAACAGATGGATCAGTGGCTACCAGGGACACGGGCTGAGGGGAGCATATGAGTTCATAACATGACCCCAGTGTCAATTTTCTGGGAGAAGAAGGGGATCTCATCACTAACACTTCGTCATCTAAGCACGCCGAATCTGTGTTGGGTGCCCAGGCCATACCCACATGCACTGGTTTTAAAAAAAAAAAAAAGAAGAAAGAAAAACAAAACAAAACAGAACAAAGGAAAACAAAAGGAACTTTAAGTCCACTCACAGAAAAGTTACTAAAAAAAAAATACATACTTAACAAAAATGAAAAAAAGAATAGCAATCCAGCCTCTGCAGAAGTTCATAAGAATTCCAAAGTGCATCAAGACTGAGAGGACTTTCAATTTATAAATGAGACATTCAAAGGCAGACA
>PITA01024698.1:0-25795 GCA_004023965.1 Spilogale gracilis | reverse complement strand
GATTTTATCTATTTATTTGACAGAGAGAAACACAGCTAGAGAGGGAACACAAGCAGGGGGAGTTAGAGAGGGAGAAGCAGGCTTCCCACTGTATAGGGAGCCCGATGTGGGGCTCGATCCCAGGACTCCAGGATCATGACCTGAGCCGAAGGTAGTTGCTTAACCAACTGAGCCACCCAGGTGCCCCCCCCCACCGTGATTAACATTTTGCATTAGTGTGGCACCTTTGTTGCAGTTGATAAACCAATATTAATGTCAGTATTAACTAAAATTCATGGCTTATATTAGAGCTCTTTGTATTGTAAATTTTATGGGTTTTGACAAATGCATAATGTCATGTATCTACCATTAGGGTATCATAAAGAATAGTTTCACTTTCCTAAAATTTTCCTGTGCTCCGTCTATTCACCTCTCCTTCCTTCTCGCCAGCCTCTGACAGTCCCTGAAGTATTTCCATTTTATGTGACTAGGTGACTAGATGCTTCCCAGTACAGACATGAGAAAGCCCATGTGTGAGTTTTCTGCTGCTCCTAACACAGTCCTCAGGCTGAATGTTCTTGCCTTTCAAAGCTATTAAGGAACTGCTACACATTTCTTGAGCTAAAAAAAGAAAAGAAGGGGGAAAAAAACACTTCACCTAATAATGTTCCATCTTGTTCTCCTTTCAGAAAGATTACTTGGTTCCTAATTATCACCCAGCTGTGGTCTCAGAGGCTGACGTCTGAAAGCTGTAATGAATAGGGAGACTCACTGGGAAATCGTTTCTCACATAGATTCATTTCTTCCTTCTAGGAGTCTTCCCACTTCCACTTTTTTTCTTATCTTCATTTTCTAACAAGTTGGAGTTATTGGGATTTCTAAATCTGTTTTTATGCAATGTCACTTCAATCAAGAAACAGCCACAGCACACTTATTTTTCCAATCAGTTATGGGGAGAGGCTGTGCTTGAACATTTCCAAATCGTAGAGGCTCTACCAGGGGTGTTAGGGTTGGGGGGTAGGGAATATGCAGATCCACCAAAGGCTCAGCAGTCTTTCTGGGTGGATGGGGACAGAGGAACTGCTAAGTGAATGACCTGTCCTTCCTGATAAGGAGAGGGTCTCTATCCTATTTACTACCTGTGAAGGTGACTGAAATGTGACAAATGAGAGTAAGGCTTTGAAGGCTTTAGCTTGTCTCTCAAGGGTTCCTTCCTCCCTCACTTATATGACCACTAGCATTAGACCATTTCATTGGCCTTCAGGGCTAGGCTCTCTCCTTGGAGAAACTTTCTAGTTGTAAATCACAACCATTGCTAAATGCAGAGAAGTCTACTGAGTGCTAAGGAAAAAGAGAGTGTACTCGAGAGAGGAAATTATTTATGTTCATTGTATAAATCAAGTTCTTAAGAATGGTTTATTTCCTCAAATTGCTTTTCCATTTCCCCAGCACATAGTTCTTTCTTTCACACATGTTTCCCATGTGCTTGTCCCGACGTCAGTGTTCCCATTTCTTTCTTTCTCCCTCTTCTCCCTCGGTGATGTCTCTGTGGCCTGAAGGAGTGAGTCACTCCTTGTTCAATCTCCCCATTGTTCCTTACATAATTTGACTGTAACACTTTTTGCTCCTCTACTAAGTGAGAAGTTCTTTCTTAAAGGCAATGAGTTCATCTAGAGCTCCACCATCCATAGTTAGGAACTCAGGAAATTGTTGATTGCAAGAATGAGCTTTGATCTTTCAACTAGAGTGTATATAGCAGGAGTCCTGGCTTGGGTACAAGCTATGGGAACCCTATGGCCACTCCAGCATGCCCAGAGGATAGGTGGAACCAGGCCATTACAAACTCTTTTCATGAGGATGGAGAACCTCTGGGGAAAGACTCAGTACTATAAGACTCTTTCCTGGAAAGACCTAATCTTTCTTGCCTCACATGCTCTGCACATATTCTGTCTGAAACTCTTCCTCCACCTCTTTACTGAGCTAATTTCATTTATGTCGCAGACCTGAGTTTAAATCTCATTTCCTTAGGAAGCCTCTGCTAGCCACCCAGACTGTCAGCTTCCCTCATTCTTCCCTCTCAAAGCCTGGGGACTTCTGCATCAGTACCTACATCATGCTTAGCTATTGTCCAGTGTCTGTCCTGCTTGCTTGTAAAATTCTTAAGGTCAGGACCATCTCTGTTTTGTTTAGTGCTTTACTACAGAACCTGGTGCAGTTCCTGTGCACAACAGTAACTCAAAAATATTTGTTAAATAAAGAAATGAGTACATGTAAATGCTTCGCTTCAGTGACTCATAAACACATCAAAGTGACTGTTGCAGACTTCTGATTCCCCCTCTGAAGTCTGCTCTTCATCTTCCTTATTTTAATAAATGTATCCATATTTATCCAGTTGCTTAGCCCAGAAACTTAGTAGTTTTTTCTTGACTCTTCTCCTCTTTTACCAGACTTCCGTATTGAATCTATTAGCAAATCCTTCCAGAATACCTCTTCCAGTTACCTACAGCCATCTCCAGTGCCACCGTCCTCCTTCAAGCCACCATCATCTCTCTCCTGGATGAGTGCGAATAATAGCCTGTCTGCCCCACCTGATTGCACTCTGTTCCCTTCTACTTGCTATTCAAACTGCTCAATGACTACTAATTCCCCACAGAGCAGTCAAGATGATCTTTACAAAATTTAAAGAGAACTATCCCATTGCTCTGTTCTTTAATGGCTATCCCAGTACAACCCACAAACCCAAACATAGCCTAGCCATTCCTTACTGCTCTAATCCCATCTCCTGCCACTCTGCCTCTCTCACTCACTCTAGCCATGCTCACTCCAAGCTTATTTTCGGTCATCAGATGTACCATCCTTTTTTCTTCCTTGTGCTCTTTGCAATTCCCTTTGCCTAAAAAGCTCTTCCCCCACCTCCTAGTTTATTTCTCATTCTTTGGGTTCAAGTTACATGTCATTTCCTGAGTGAGGACACCTCCTGATGACTTCATGAGCTCTTGCTCCTTATTACAACCCCTCAACTAGTTCCTTCTTAGCATTTCACGTAGATAGTTGTCCATTTATGAATTTTTTTCATGATGCTTGTTTTGCCCATAATTGTGAACCATGAACCATGTGCTCAGCATGTAATAGGTATTCAGTAAACATTTGTTGATGAGAGCATGAACAAAACTCAAGGGCAATGGCATGGGAACAGTTACAAGGACAGTAGAGGACCTGTTGTGGTCCAGACATCGCTTCCCTCTGCCTTGGTCACCACTAGACTTGCTGTAGACATCTACAACAATAAGCCTCTCTCTGGCCATGGAGGCCAACCTCTCAACTAAGGCACACAATAGATACAACACCATGGAAGGCTAGACATACTAGGGGCCCATCAAGGCCCAGAAGTTTAGTCGTTTGAGCCTTCGGGGTAGTGCCAAATGGGAAGAATCTGGGCCTTGCTAGGACCCAAGTGGGAAGAATTTCCAGGGGCTAAAGATTCTACAGAGTAACTGAGGGTAGAGCTAGAAAACTGCCATCTTGTAAGCAATGTAGCCAGGCATGTGTAGGCTTTCATTTGTTTAAGCTTTGTCTCTCAATCAGTAATTTATTTGGGGTTTGGTTTTTATCCTCATGACACTTAGCATAGGCAGCATTAGTAATCACTGACATCAGTAGTGGTGGAAGATGAGGTCTCAGGGAGCTGAATAAAACCTCAGTCCCACTGGTGGGAGTGGTTGCAATTTTATGAAGTCACTTTGGAAGTACATTAAAAAGCAGACACAAAAGGTCTTTGAGCCATGTTCCAGCTGCTGTAGAAACCCATCAGGTATTTATGTCAATGAGTATATTAACAGTCTTAATAGGTCACAGGTGGCTGCATTTTATTTTTTAAAGCATTCTTACAAGGCGATCCAATTTAAGGCCAAATTCTCATCCTTTATGGCTCTATGGGGACATGCATTCATTAGTGAAAAGGCACAGAGTTCTTTAAAAGGAAGAATTGTGTACCAGTTAGCTAGTTGGTCTAAAATATTAGGAACTCTATATCCTCTTTCCACTCTGTTCATTGTCACATTATTTCCTTCGGGGGGACTAGTTTTCCTCAGGGCTGATGTTTCTTGTCGTCCTTTCCAACATGAGTTTTACATCATGAAAATGAGATCACAGCAAACCAACATGGATTAGCCTTGCTCAATATCCAGCCTCTTCTGGCTTCCTTCCCTCTATGAATGAGACTACATAAGCCCAGTTTCAGGCTCACCCACTCCCCAGGCTTAAAAGCAGCAGGATGTTCCAGGACACACCCTGAATCTCCACACAAAGTCGTATGTGCTGTCAGTCCAGCTCTGACCTTGTATAGAGAAGCCTTTCTGTCTAGAACTAGTCTCTACCTCCCGGGCCAGTTCTGAGAAATGGGCTTCTCCTTCACCCCTGTGCCTGAGTTTCTGCACTGGAAACCTGATGCTAGCATTGTCTCTTTTTTCTCATTTACTTTTTTCCTGAAAAAAATTCATTTATTCTGGTAAAATATACATAACATGCTATTAACCACTCACATTGTAAATTCATTCATATTGTTGTACAAACATTACTGCCATCCTTCTCCCAAACTGAAACTCTGTACCTGTGAAACACTAGTGAAACACTAACTCCCCATTCTCCTACCCCCATGGTTCCTGGTAACCCCTCTTTGACTTCCGGCCATTGTCTCTCATACTGAATCTTGCCTTGATCTTGCCTGCCCACCTCTTCATCCCCTAGCCAAAAGGACTAGTCAGAGACCAGAAAGTTATTTTTGAAATTTGATTGGAGAGATGAAGCCCTGTTACTTGCTAACAAAATTTTTATACTTTCTGCCTGGTGGACTTATAAGTACCCCTTCCTACTTCAATCTTCCCTGCCTTTCTCTGCCTGTCTCTGATAGTTTCCCTCCTATTTTGCTTTGAGTTCCTTATCCTTCAACACACTCTTCCTATTTCCAATCTAGATTTCCCATGTCCATGGCTTATTTCCATACTCTCTGAAGCAATGTTCTATCTGCCAGATGATACTTCTCAGCCACCTATAGCTTTACCCTCTCCCTACCCCTTGCTCTAAATCTTCATCCCCCCCAGCATGCTTTCCAAGGCCACCTGGCAGCCTGTCGAGGCAAGAGAATGTCGCCATTCCTTGATGATCGCATGGAGACAAAACCATTGGCTCCACAAACTCTTGCATGTAAAGGTCTATGTCCCCTTGGAGGTCATAGATTCACGTTCAGAATTAGTGGCAAAAGGCAATGAGAATTGACAAAGTACTGCAACAGTCAGCACTCAGGCAACACAAATGAAATGAGTTTTAATGTACTGGAATGATTCAATATGAAATCTCATTTTCTATATGGATTTAAAAGACTGACTTCAAATGTTATTAACTCCATTTCCCCAGGCCCTTCATACCACTGTGGGAAATGCAAATCTCTTTGCCAATACCCCCCAAAAGAATAGGAACTAAATACATCTCTAAGTGTCCCTTTGTACCTGAACATGTTAGGTTTATTGAAGCCTGAGATCCTATTCTGAAGAAAAACTGTTCTTCCAACATAGAATATTACTCCTCTCTCCTATTAAAGACTGATTCAGCTAAAGAATTCATTTCTATATCATTTTAATAGTAGGTATTTTTAGATGTCAGTGAAATATTACTGTGAGATTGAAAATAATGACCCAATTCCTCATCTTCTTCCAGAGAAATGAAACATATTAAGACTTATCTCCCTGAGAAGAGAGATGAAGAAGAATTAGATATTCATAACTCTGTGAATTCTCAAGTACTTCATTTTTCAGTGAACCTTTAAAAATAGTTCAGAGAGCCTATTTAAAACAGCATGTGGGTCATCTACAACAGTCTAATAATCTTTGCCATGTGTCACTTCTGGCCAGGATCAAGGACCAAGGCAAAAGAGGGACAGGGACCATGGTCTCAGCATCAAACAGGTAAGTAAAAAGTTTAAAGCAGAATTTTCAGCTATAAGATGAATAAGGTCTGAGGATCTAATGTAAAACATGGTAACTGTAGTTGACAACACAGTATTATACAATTGAGATTTGCTGAGAGTAGAACATAAACGTTATCACAAAAAAAGATAACTTTTTTAAAAAGCTGAATTGTAGTGTGGAAGCAGAATTGATGAAGGCATACAGCAACTTCTCACCAGCTGAGAAGGAATCAGAGACCTAAAAGTCTGATCAGACTCGAATAGGAAGCAGGGAAAATGAAGACATTTGTGGGGCAAATAGAAAATAAATGATGGGAATTGAGATTTGGTGATGCTTGGAAGTATTTCCTGGTTCTTTGCAGCAGTGCCCATTTAGAAGGCCAAAGTCCACTTCTGGTACTGTCACTCAGCAGGTGGCCTCCTGTTATAGATGCCTGCTGTTTACTGACATGTGCCAAAGAACTGGACCAAGGCTTTCTCAACACACACTGAGTAGTCAAAAGGGTGTTAGATTTTTTTTCCAAAGTATCTGTTTTTAAAAGATTTTATTTATTTATTTGGGAAAAAGAGTGAGCGACATAGAGAGCAGGATCGAGGAGAAATGCAGAGAGAGAGGGAGAAGCAGACTCCCCACTGAGCAGGGAGCCTGACATGGGACTCAGTCCCAGTACGCTAGGATCATGACCCGAGCTGAAGGCAGGCACTTAACCGACTGAGCCACCCAGGTGTCCCAGAAAGAGTATTAGATTTTAATTTGCAAGAGCAGGTTTAAATTCCAATTCCATTACTTTTTAAATATGTATTTGGAGCAAATCACTGTCTCTGAACCTGTTTCTTTCTCTTGATAATAGCAATAAAACTCATTTTATTTAATGAGTCCTTTTAGACATCTAATGAGTTAAGGAGGCTTTGAGCATTGGAAAGCATTGTATAGTTATAAAGGCTAGATTTTCCTAAAAGAAACAAGCCTCGCAGCCTCTATAAAGAGAAATCCAGTTCCTTATTCCATAGGAGATGTTAGCTATATACAGAAAACAAGGCTCAGAGAGTTTGTGCTTTTCTTTTCAGTTCTGTTCAAGGGTTCCATGTCATATTTTTTCAGTTGCTAATAGCGGATATTTCCGCCAAATATGTAACAATTATAATACTAACTCTAAACCTTTTCTGGCTGTCTCTTTAGCAGTAAGCCAGCACAGAGCCAATGGTACCCATTATTTGTATGATATCAGTTAACTTTATCCCAAACTTTCTATATAGATCTTCTCTGATCAGTCCTATAATACTGCAGAAAAGAGAGAGAATTTTCATCTTTAGATATATAGAACACTTGTGGGAGTAGTTCACAGGGTTCCCATATATCCCACACCCAGCTGCCTCTGTCATTAACTTCCGACATATTTGTTGCAATCAATGAGCCAACATTGAGACATTATGACATGAAATCTACAATTTAGTTCATTTTCCTTAATTTTACCTAATGTCCTCTTTATGTTCCAGGGGCCCATCCAGAATACCATATTTACTCATTATGTCTCTTTGGGCCTCTTTTAGCTGTGACAGTTTTTCAGACTGTCCTTGTTTTGATGACCTTGACAGCTTTGAGGAGTACTGGTCAGATATTTTGCAAGATGTCCCTTAGTTGGAATTTGTCAGATTTTTCTCATGGCGAGACTGGGTTTTAAAGACAAAGACCACAGAGACAAAGTGCCATTTCCATCATATCATATTAAGGGTGTATTCCAACAACATGACTTATCATTGCTACTCTTCACCTTGATCAACTGTCTGCAGTAGTGTTTGTCAGGCTTCTGGACTGTGAGGGTATGTTTTGATTCGTCCTTTTCACACTGTACTTTTCTGAAGGAAGGCACTGTGTGCAGACTCTACAGACACACCTAAGCAGTGAGGAGTTATGCCCCACTTACTTGAGGATGGAGTAGCTACATAAATTATTTGGAAATCTTACGTGTGGGAGATACTTCTTCTCCATCCCAAGTATTATTTATTCAATTATTTGTATCAGTGTGGACACATGGACATTTATTTCTCCTTATCTATATTAAGCTAACACGAACTCGTACTGATCTATTATCACATGGATCATTGTGGCTCCCTTCTCTTGCTTATTGGTAAACTTCCACTCTCACCATCTGCTATCCATTTACTGGATTGTTCAATTTTAGCACATGTATAGCAGTTTTAGAATTATTAAGCCATTCCTTATGTGGAAAACTTTACCAACCAGACTACACTGCTTACATACAGTTTCTTTTGCCTTTAAATCTTATGGATTCCACTCATTCCCTAAAAAGTGCAATGGGTTTGGATAAATGCATAGTGGTATATCCACAATTACTATATCATACAGAATAATTTCACCACCCTAAACTATCCCTTGACTTCACGTATTCAACACTGCCCCCCACCATACCCATGAACCCTTGGGGACCACTAAATCATTTTACTATCTCTATAATTTGCCTCTCCCAGAATGTTACATCATTGGAAGCCTATGGTATATAGCACTTTCAGACTGTTTTTATAAACCGTTTGCATTTAAGGTACATCCATGGTTTTTTGTGCTTTGTTGTCATATTTCTTATTATGACTGAGTAATATTCCACTGAATGGATGCATCGTAGTTTGTTTATCCATTCACCTATTGAGGAATATCTTGGTTATTTCCAGGTTTGGGTGATTATGACAAAGAATGTTATAAGAATTCAGAAATAATCCAATTTTAACCCATTTCCATTAACTGAAAAATTTCTTTGAACTATTGGCAGTCATCCCTGCTCTCTCCCTAATCCCAGGCAGCATTGTCTTTTTCAGAAATTATTTATAAATGTGATCATAATAGTCTAATGTATCTGGCTTCTTCATTTAGCATCATGTTTTTGATGTTCAACTGTGCTTTTGCATATTTCTGTAATCCATTCCTTTTTATTATTGTGGAATATTCCACTGTCAGGATTTACTACTTTTTATGCATTCATCAGTTGATGGACATTGCCTTTTTTTTGACTATTGTGAGTAACACTACAGTGGCAATTCACATGTAAGTTTTATACAGACATATGGTCTCATTTCTCTTGGGTAGATATCTAGGAGTGGAATTGCTGGCTCTTTGGTAAGTTTACATTTAACTATTGAGAAACTATTGATAGTTTCCCAAAGTAGTTGCACCATTTTGTTCCTACCAGCAATGTATGAGGGTTCCAGTTCCTCATTATCTTCACAGACACTGGGGATTTTAAGTCTTCTTGAGTTAAGCCACTCTAGTGGGCATGAGGTGGTATCTTATTGTTTTAATTTGCATTCTCTAGTGGCCAGTGGCATTGAGTACCTTTTCATATGCTTATTAGCCACTGGTATATCTTCTTTGGAGAAATGTATATTTAAATCATTTGCTCATTTCTTTTTCTTTCTGATTTGCTCATTTTTTAAGGGAGTTATTTGTCTTATTGACTTATAAAAGTTATTTATCCTATATAAAAGTATTCTTTGTGATAATGTTTTGTAAATATTTTCTCCCAGTCCCTGTCTTTTTATTTTCTTAGTGATATTTTGTGAAGGCCAAAATTTTTTTTATTTTGATGAAGTATAATTTATCAAATTTTTAATGGATGTGCTTTTGATGTCACATCCAAGAAATATTTATGAACCCCAAAATCACAAACATTTTTCTCCTGTGTATTCTTTGAGACATAGTTTCAGCTCTTACATTCACATCTATGATAATTGATTTAAATTTGGGGGAGGTTCTTTTTGGTGAGGGGCTGTTTTTTTTGTTTGTTTTTGCAAATGGATGGAACTCCATTTGTTGAAAAGACTATCTCTCCCCATTGAATTACCTTGGCACATTTGTGGAAAACAAATGGACCATATATAAGTAGGTTTTGCTTCTGGACTATTCTGCACTGTTGATCTTTATGTCTATCATTATGCCAATATCACTGTGTCTTATCTACTATTACTTTGTGTTAACTTTTGAAATCAAGCTCTTTGAATCAACTTTGTTCTTCTTTCTTAAAATTGTTTTGACTATTCTATGTTGTTTGAATTTACATATACATCCTAGGATCAGCTTATGGATATTCAATAAAGGAAGCCAGCTGGGATTTTGGTAGGGTCTATTTTGAATTTCTAGATCAGGTTGGGAAAAATTGACATCTTAACAATATCAAGTTTTATAATCCATGAACATAATATATTTCTCACTTATTAAGGTCTCCTTTCATTTTGTTCAGTAACAGAATTTTCAATGTATAGAGCAGTCTTATTTTTAAAAAAATATTCCTGGGTATTTTGTTCTTTTTGTTGTTGTTGTGAATGGCATTTTTGTTAATTACATTTTAGATTATCTGTTGCTAGTATATAGTAATACAATGCCATTTGTATGTTCATTTAGTATTCTATAACCTTGCTAAACTCTATTAATAGTTTTAATTAATAGTCTTTTTCTTAGAGTCCTTAAACTTTTCTACACAAAAGATCATTTCAGCTGTGAATAAAATGTTTTATTTCTTCCTTTCTAATCTATATGCATTGAGTTTCTTTTTCTTGACTTACTTCACTAGCTAGAGCCTCCAATAAAGTAAATTCCCCAATTTAAGGAAGAAATAATTTAGTCTTTCACCAATAATTATGATACCAAATGTGAGTCTTTTATAGATACTCTTTATTAAGTTAAGGAATTTGTCATTTATTCTTAGTTTGTTGGGGTTTTTTAACATGAATGGATATTGGCTTTTTTTTTTTCAATTCTTTTTCTGTCTCTATTGAGTTGGGTTTTCCCTTTATCCTCTTAATATTGTGTATTACATTGATTGATTTTTCAATATTACTCTTGCAAATCCCACTTTTTCATTGTTTATAATCCTGCCTATACATTGATGAGTGTGATTTGCAAATGTTCTGCTAAGGATTTTTATGTCTATACTCACAGGGGTTGTTATTCCATAATTTTAATAATTTATTTTTCTTGCGATATGTGTCTTGCTTTGACATTAGGCTAGTACTGGCCTCATTATATCAAGAGAAAAAGTATTCCTTCCCCTATTTTCTGAGTTTTTGTAGAATTAGTGTTAATCTTTTTTCCTTTAAATGCTTGATGATTTTATAAGTAAAATCATTTGGGACTTGGCTTTCCTATGTGGAAAGACTTTTGTGTATTAATTCAATTTCTTTACTCAATATACATCTATTCAGAGTTACTATATTTCTTTATGAGTCCATCTTAATAATTTGTGTCTTTCTAGGAATCTGTTTATTAATTTGTCAATTGGTTTCATTTAAATTATTTAATCTTTTAGCATAAATCTTGTATATAATATTCCCTTATAATTATTTTAATCTCTTTATGGCCTCTGTTGATGTGTCACTTTTATTCTTGATTCTGGAGCTTTCTGTCTGCTTGTACCTTTCCTTGTTCAGGCTAAATAGAGGTTTATCAATTTTGTTGATGTTTTCAAAGAAACAAATTTTAATGTAATTGAAATCCTTTGTTGCTTTGCATTTTACATTTTACTTATTTCCATCTAGATCTTTATTATTTTCTTCCTTCTACTCCCTTTGAATTTGATTTGCTCTTCTTTTCCTAGCTTCTTTTGATAGAAACTTAGATTATTGACTTTAAATCTTTCTTCTTTTTAAATATAAGCATTTATAGCTATAAGCTTCCCTCTAAGCACTATATCAGCTGTGTTCCATAAACTTATATATTATTTGTTCTTGCTTTTCAATTAGTTCACAATATTTTCTGATTTGTCTTGTGATTTCTTTCTTGACCCATGGGTTATTTAGAAGTATACTGTTAAATTTTCAGTTATTTGAGGATTTTTCAGATTTTTTTGTTACTTATTTAATTTAGGTCCACTGTAATTAGGGAATATCTTTGTATGACTTCAGTCTTATTAAATTCAATATTGTTTTATGGACTTAGCATTTAAAAAAAATGTGTACCCTGGGGTTGGTGACAGTGTGCTTATATAGGTCAACTAGGTCAAACTGGTTACTATTGTTCAGATGTTCCTTACTGATTTTCTTTCTCATTCTATTAATTACGGAGAGAGAGATATTTAAATCTCTAATCATAATTGTTATTTTGTCTATTTCTATTAATGTATTTTGTGGCTTGGTTGTGAGGAGTTTTGCATTTATAATTGTTATATCTCCCTGCTTCCCTCTTATCATTACTAAGATTACTAGCATTATTACTATCATTACCTTTTTCTAAGAATATTCCTTATCTTAAAGTCTATTTTTTTAAGAGTTTATTTATTTGACAGAGAGAAATGTGGCTAGAGAGGGAACACAAGAAAGGGGAGTGAGAGAAGAGAAGCAGGTTTCCTGCCGAGCAGGGAGCCCAATGCCAGGCTCCATCCCAGGACTCTGGTATCATGACCTGAGCCAAAGGCAGACGCTTAACAACGGAGCCACCCAGGCGCCCCATTTTAAGTCTATTTTGTCTGATATTAGTACAGCATTGCAGCTCTCTATGGCTACTGTTTGCCTGGTATATCTACCTAAAGGTGTCTCTTGAGCATAAACCTGCCATATTTTGCTTTTTATTTCTCTATTTTTAGGCATTTATGTTTGTTATACATTGTTCTACAGATACTTACCCTCCAGATGTTTAATTTTTTTAGAATATGAAATTCTTTTCATTACCATCCCTCAAACAAGAAATGTTTCAAACTTCTTCCATGATAATATGGACATAATTGTTATCCTTGGGAAATTATAAATTAATGAAAATTAATTATTTTAAGGGAATTATATGATATGCTTTGTACTTATAATTTATCATGATCCTTAAAACAATCCAGTCACATAGGTATTTTGTTCTTTTTACAGGTGAATTGCCTGAGGCTCATAGAGATTAACTAAGTAACTTAAACATAGAGAACAAGCAATCAGTGAAGGAGCCCAACTTGTTAGATTCCATATGATACCATGAAGTTTTTCTTCAACCCCTTCTCTCTCGTCCTTCTGTCCATGCTCTCCTCAGTCTCACAATGTTTTCTTCTAACATTTTCCACATCCCTTTCAGGGATGAGGTGGTTCAGAACAAGTTATTTATTTATTTTTTTTGTCAGAGCCAGAGACTATGGTAAAAACTCATTCAAAGTTGTTTATAATTGGTGATAGGTTGCTTTATATAAGAATATGACCAAGAACAGGACTTTTCTCCCATTCTTATTTTATCCCATTCTCTTATTTTATCTCTAATTGCATTTGTGGCAGATTAGGAAGAGAAACACAGATGAGGACTGAAGGGAGGGGTTTTTTTTTTGCTGTTGCCGTTAAGGTGGTGTGTGTGTGTGTGTGTGTGTGTGTGTGTGTGTGTGTGTGCGCGCGCGCGCATATGCATGCATATGTGTGTGTGTATTGCGGGGGCACCCTCCTATGTAGTCTCAATCAGATCTCCCCCAAAGTGCCCAATCCTGTCTATTTTGGCTAAGGAGGAATATCCTTTTCAGATATGAATTAACATCCATCACATAACATTTAGACTCCATATGATACAACAGTTTCTAGAAAGAGAACCAAAACTGCTATTTAGATTACATAAAGAATTAGCAAATAGATGGGTGGTGGTAACATTCTTGGGTGAGTAACTGGAGAATAATATGGGGAAGGCAAAGAAGAATTTGGTCTGATTAAGGATTTATAAATATAATAATATAATATTAATATACAATAATATAAGCATACATAATTGTATTTATATATACATATGTAGATATAGATATAGCTTCTCTGTTCTATGTCCAAATAGCAATCACCTACTTCTTCAGCACGAAACACCTTACTCAGCAATGATTTCCTTCAGTGAATCCAAATGTTATTGTATCACCAAAGTTAAGCAGATATTTGCCTTCTCTGTGCCAATAGAAAGAAACACACAAAGAGAAGGCTGGATCTTAAACATAGATTTGAAGTCCTTAGGAATTTTATAAATGCTACAATTTTAGATATAGACAGTGTTACTCCATTTTAATACTTTCCCAGAGCCACCATCCTTTTTGATCTTTCAAAGAGATTTAATTTTGATATTTCAGAAATGTTCTTTTCTCCTGAGAAGAATAATCTGTCATGGAAACAGTAGCAAATGTAAAAAGTTTGGGTGTTTACAATTTTCTCCAACTAGTTAGAATTCTCTAGTTCTGTCCTTACTTCTTGCAGTGGTAGGAACTCTGGAGCAGAGGGCAGGGTGAAGAGAGTGTTTGCCTTATGGTTTTATGCCTTATGGTAAAAGACAAAATGTAAGATGTAGAAAGGAAGAGTAAGAGGCAGGGACCACTAGGAAGGACATGATCCCTTTTGTGGGATTCTTACCTGGGATATGATATGTAAATGTGTATATGCAAGCATATGCATCTGTGTACACTTCCTTTTTTTTAACTGAAAAATTCTTGTAAGTGTTGAAAGTCTTAAAAGTCAAAGTTGAGTAACCAATAATAATGCCTATCCTTTCCATTCAATACCAAGGAAATCCTATTTACCCTGGGCCCAGAAAAATGTGTTTTCTGTTTGCCTTCCTCTGTCCCCATGCTCTTTTCTGCACCTGGCTATTTGGCTGCTGGCCACCTACCGTAGTTCATCTGAAGAGATGTATGTGGCCAGGGCGGGTCAAGAGAGGAGACAGGATGTGTGTATACTGTATATCAATTATCTTCCTCTCCTTCTCACCCTAGGGCCATGTTTCTGGGTACGTAAAATCAATTAGCTTTTATTCTGATTTCTCAAAATGGAATATAGATTCCTCCGTCCATTTCAAGATGTGTAGATGGCTATCTAAGGAAGTCAGAAGTAAAACTGACCTGGGCTCTCAATCCTCTTTTTAATTCTTTTTAGAAAAATAAAATATTAGGTAGCTGATCCTCTAGATGAGCATATTAATTTTGCCATTGAGACAACTGAACAGCAGAGGGGCTGAGAGGCTCTGCTAGGTCTCACAGCTGGTCCCTGCGCAGCTGGGACTTGGGTTTGCTTCTCTGGCCTCCCAGGCCAACATTCCTTTTCACTCAGCTACACCACATCCTTGATGGATGCTTGTAGTGATGGTTCTGATGAAAACAACCTTAAATTTTTACAGGGGCTGTGTGAAATCTTCTCTTCAGCATCACACGATGTTATGAGTTAGATCTTGTGCATAAATGTTATTACTTATTATTAATTTATTTTTATCTTCATTTTAGACATCAGACAACTGAGGGGCTGAGTTGTAGCAACCCCCACAGAATCTCAAAAATACCCCCTACACTGCTCTTCACAGGGTAAGTCCCCAATGCAGGTTTTCTATGGAGAAATGTGGTTCAAGCAACAAGTGTCCCTGCTCATTCACACAGAGCCCAGAGGAGTGGCAACTCTTAGGACAGTCTGATTCCTCCACATAAACCGAGATTTGAATTGCCCAAGGCTTTTGTAGGCAATGGTTCTAAACCCACCCGACACTAACACCACACTTCATTCATTCTGTCAAATAAAAAGCCATTTATTAAGCATCAGTTCAAGGCTCCCTGCAGGGGCTTTTCTTTGTGTTCCTGGCATTCACACTTCCTTGCTTCTCTTCTGTGGCTCTTCACCCCCACGCAAGAAAACTCCCCAGTGCACATGGATCTCACCGCTGATCTTACCCTTATCTGCTTCTTCCCAAGACTTTCAATACAGAGTCCAGGACAGAACTTATTCCGCTGTAAATGTATGCACCTCTCCCTGCTTCCACGGGATTCTGTGTGAAGAGCACCCCAGTCAGTAGTTGAAGTTTAGAGGGGTGAAATTTCAGCATTTGTTTTCTTTCTTTAGAATGCAGAATGAATATTTTAGAAAGGTTTTTAGGAAAGCAATTTATAGCCAGTAATTGGAAGTGCAGTGTTCTTGCAAGACCAATGTCTCAGATTACAGGTTCATGATGCCTAAAAATAGATCATTTATTTTAGGCTTGGATTTTGAAAAGCAGAAAAATTAAGTTTTAGGATGATTTTCTTCAAGTTTTCATGACATTTTTTTACATCAGCAAGGGAGATGTGGGAAGGCAAGATGGAGTTTCTAGAAAGGACAAATTTTCCTAGCCATGCGCACTATTTCCAGTTTATGACTCAATCAGACAATTTGCTATATTTAAAATTACATTAAATTCTTTTTGCAATGCTTAGGTCAAATATTCATACTATGTATACAATTGGAAATTCTTCCTCATAGATCCAGTGCATGGTATGGATGTATTTGTGTCCTTGTTGCCATGGTGACTAGAAAAGGTTAAAGCCAAAGTCTCAGAAAACAGAGTGGCTGAGCAATAAAATATCATAAATATGTGTGTGCTTCTTAAAATACTCTTCTCACATATGGATTTAAAAATTTTAGAACCACTGCCTTGAAGTGAATTTTCCATTTCTAGCATGCAGGTTGTTGCCTAAAAAAAAATATTCTCAAAACAGTCCCTTCCAACGCCCTTCCCTTTCTCTCTAAACTATTAATCTAATGGCCATTTATCTCAAAAGACTGACTACGTAATCCATGGGCAATGCTGTGATTTCAGATTTGGATGAGACATGCCAATGAGAATGGAAGTCAATGAAGTTGTTTTCTGGCTGAAACACATTGCCTTTTACAAACCTCTCCTTTAAACACATCTACATAGGTCTAATAAAGCATTTCCCCCCCTTTAAGAATTGGGAAACTAATCGAGCAATCTTGAAAGTGCCAAGATGTAAAACACGTTTTGGCTGAACGAATTCAAACCCTTCCTTTTGTCAGCTCATGGCCCTTGGTCGGTGACTAAGACTTTTAAGTTCCTCATACATTTTAACTCTCCTTTGAGATGAACTTTAAGGGTTTTTCCTCAAAACTAATACTAAATAAGCGTAGTGAATATAATTCTTATAAGGTTGAGAGCCATTGCAGCAATGGGTAAGAGAACATATCGTATAGCCATACATTGTTTCCAAGTGCAGAGGGGAGAAGATAGGTGAAAAACCTTCACTAAGTAATTTTCTTGTCCCCAGTGCCCACTTTATGAGGATACCAGAAAGAATATTAATACATTCCTCAGTCCATAATCCCTGGCTTAATGTTTAACTTCCAACCTAGCACCTAAATTCTTCACAATCCTTTCTTTATTTCAAGATATTCCTATGTAGGAAGTATACTAAAAAACAAAATTGTAGAAATATATATAGGCATTTTTTCCTACCTCTGAGTAACATCTCATATTTAATACCTAAGAATCAAAGATATCTCAAATTTAATAATCTGGCCCTTCTTCTGCCATCTGGTGGAGAAATGGGGAAACAGTTTCATAATGAACCAAGAGTGACTTCACTGAAACCATAAATCCATCAGTCAACAAATGTTTATGGGTTATTATTATTATTCAACATTTCTATTCAGATGGGACACATTGAGGCATTTGGTACCATTAAGGACCGTACTCTTAGAATGAGCTAAACTCAGTCCCTGTCTCCAAAAGAACTGTGAACTATTACATAATTAATAGCTCTCCTACAGATCAGTCATTTTCCAGCGATCGATTCAACACACAGAACAAAGCAGAGATCCTTTAAGACTATGAGGTTACCACCGAGGTCATTTTAGTAAACTTGCCTTATAGTATTCTGGCTCTAAAATACTCACATTTTTCTGAGCATTTCCTGAAGAGAAAGAAGATAGGAGGATGAGGGAAAAGAAACTGTCTTATGTCTTGCAAAGCCAAAACGAAAGTTTGGGGAACATTTCTCAGTTAACCACATAAACTTTTATCAACATCTTGATATGAGAAAAAATATCATCTCTGTAATCTGTCTGCGTTTTTATCTGTTCCTAATTTATAGCCTATGGGGAGTAGGAATGTGATAGTAGAGATGCAATAGTGATCATGCTAACTGCCACAGCATCGAGGAAAGTGACAGCCTCCTCAAATTATTTTGAACAAAATGAAGCTACAAACCTATGGAATTGGTCCATATATTGCCAAATCTGAATTCCCTTCTTGCCAAAGCCCACAGAGAAGAGGCAGCCATAAATCATGTAGGAGATACTGTGGTTGCTAAATGTCCTGTACATTTCAAGGAAATGTGACACTTTCTGCCAGTGGATTCTGGTTGAAAGCATTTGATACAGAAAGACTATGCTGTTTCATGTCCAAAAGGGCTATTAACTTGGCCTATTACCATGTGCTCTTTGGTTTTTAAGGGCATCGAGACCTGAGAAAGGCCTTCATAGTGTTCCAGAGTCATTACTATGGCCTAGAGAGAAAGTAGTGCTTATGTAACCAACATATTCAACTCAAATAGGGCCCTAGACTGGAATATAGACTACAGTAAGCCCCCACTCCTACTTCCTGCCTTCTCCATTCAAATCCTCTTGCCCAAATCTAGGATGAACTGTTTGCCAAAACTAATTCTCATATCAAAGAAAGGACAAAATTGTGAACGTTCTTGATTGAAATCATCAATGGGTACATTTTAAATAGACAAAGCATGTGTGATGTTTTTCTAAACAAAATGAAAATTCTTATAGTCTAACAATAGGCTTTAAAAATATGCCCTCTGCAGTTTTTGTAGCTGCTTCTCTACTCCAGCTTTCCTCCATGAATTCTGATCTGTGACAGCAACCTGAAATGTCAATGCTGTTTCACAATTAACTCCTATAAATTCTTATCCCCCACCAGTGTCCCCAAGAGGGCTTGCAGGACATTCTGCCCATAGAGGAAGGACGGGGCACCTGCGGAGAAGGAACTGGCAACCACGAGAAGCCAGTATAGGTTCCTTAAGATGAAGCTCTGTCAGTCTAAACTTACTTTCCATTGAAATTGTTTCTATAGTGTAAGTACAGTCTATCTTCATGACAGCAAAACACCCTGAAACTTGCTTTGTAACCAAAAAAAAAAAGGAGGAAAATGAGCTGAATCCAAATATATTTGGGCTGATAGACATTGAGAAAGATATACAAAGAGAGATGTTTCTGAAAGAAAGCTACAATATCTGTCCTTTCTTAATTTTAATTAAAACTTGAAAAATAGAGAAGGTATATCATTCAGTTTGTCCAATAAACACTTAACTGAGTGTGCTCTAGACTCCAGACCATGTGCTAGAATTTGGAGATAGCAATGTGGATGATGCAGAAAGCCTGACTGACCTCTGGGAGTTCAGAGTCAGATTATTTTAATTATGCTGATGGTAAAAAGTCTGGAGACCAGAAAACTCTGGACATCAGAATCACAAGCAAAACCTATGCAGACATTCATGGGGCTAAATTTCAGCAGGGATATATGTGGAGTTCTCAACCAAGGGCCAAAATATATAATACTCTAGCAATGTCATTACAGAATGGAAAGATATGGATTAGCAAATGTTTCATTAAAAAAGTCTCAATGGGGGGCATCTGGGTGGCTCTGTTGGTTAAGTGTCTGCCTTCTGTTCAGGTTATGATCCCAGGGTTCTGGGAACAAGCCCTGAATTAGGCTCCCTGCTCAGCAAAGAATCTGCTTCTCCTTTTCCCTTTGCTCTTTCCCCTGCTTGTGCTCTCTCTTCTCTCAAATAAATAAATAAAATCTTTTTTTAAAAAGACTCAATGGTTTTAGATGACTGATACAGGATAACAGTATGATGTAGTTCCCTCAAGGTCTGTGCAGTGTTGGGGGGGCATCATATTCATATATGGATCCAGATAAAATTGGCAACGTCCCCTTCCATTCTTCAATGGCTCTACTAATATGAGTATTGTACCTTGCACTGGAACTGCATATTAGCTGGACCACAGACAAACAAGAGACCCATTGATGAACTAGAAACTATTCACCAAGGTAGTGAATAATAAACTAATTTTTATAATAAACTAATGTTTATTAGTGCCTACTTTGTTTAAGTCACTGGATTTCGCTGCTAGGGGTAAATGATGGACAGGACACACCAGGTCCCTATTGACATGGAGATGACCGTGTAGTGAAGACAGAAGATAAACAATAGTTGATAAAGTAACTTTATATACTGGTAACTGTTACTTTAAAACTACCCAAACTGTGTCCCATGAAGCACAACGGAAGGGAATTAGAGGCAGAATGTCTAGAGGGGGAAAATGAAAGAGACATGCAAATGTCTTACCAAAATATGAGAAGGACTTTCTATAGGAGATACTGTATTCTGTAAGGACCTGGCAAATAGAACCATGATGTCCAGTGAGACACATGAAGACAGAATCAATTCAATATAAGATTAAACTTCCTATAAATCAGGCCACTCCAAAGAAGAGTCTTCATCAAAAGAAGAAATGTCATTTACCAACCCTCTTCCCAGAGCAGAAGCTTCACAATTCCCTGCAGGAGTTGGAGGTCTGTGGCTAATGGGTCCAACCTCTGTGTACGCAGGACTTTGCGGGTATCTCTGTAACTGCTTCTCACTCAGCCCACTTCTCCAATCCTTGAATTAAGGAATTAATTAATTCATGAAGGTAATTTCACTTAAACCACCCTCTCCAACCTCTCCAGCTTCTATTCAGCTTCTCATTGTTCTTACCTGGTTCCTTAAGAAATGTTCAGTTACAAGGGACAAGAAACTAACTCAAACTTACTCAAACACAGTGGAATTTACAGGTGTGTATAACTGGAAAGACCGCTGGTACGCTGACTTTAGACACAGCTGGATCTCTGTCCTAGATTCTGGGGTCTCAAATAATGTCAACAAATCTGTTTCCTTATCTGTTAGTGCATTTTCCTCTATTAGCCTAATGATCAGAAAGCCCTCCCCATGTAGCAGGAAAGACAGCTTCTAGAAGCCAAAAGCTACATCCTTTCATCTTGAGGAAAAAAGAAAGAAAAATAATTCTATGTCCAGGAGTCCATAAGTGAAATTTCACAGGAGAAATATGATTGGTGCTGCTTGGATTATGTGACCACCCCTGGGCCAATCACAGTGAACAGTAATACGGTGTTATAATAGGCTGAGTTTTGGTCATATAGCCACTTCTCCTGTAAGTGTGGGCCATGGACTGAGGGCAGGGCACTTCTCCTCCAAAAGACAGATGCTAAACAGATGTTCCCCACCTCAAAATGTTAATGAAACAAGACAGAATGCAACAGATATCTTCTGTAGTCTCACTATTTCAACAACTTACCTAAATGCCCCATGTTGCCCTTAGTTCATGCTTTTCTTTCCTGGAAGAATAATCTTCCAAAATGGCAATTATAATTCTCTGCCTTCTCTCCCCAAAACCTTAGGCACCTCCTATTTGCCTGCAAGAGAAAGTCAATGTCGTTGATGTGCCTTTGACATGCAACACATGCCATTTCTCCCTGACTGCTCTCATGGCCAAAGATCTAACCATTCTGAGTTACTTGTAATTCCCCAAACATCCAAGATCATTCCACATCTTCAACTCTTTTCTCACATTTTTCCTTCTTTCTTGATCACTTCATCCCTCTACTTTCCTTTCAAAAGTAACCCAAACATCACCTCATCTCCCAGCCTGTCCTGCTCTCTCTCAGGTAGATTTATCCATCTGGGCCAAAGAGACACCTCTTCCTCTTTAACTTACGCATTTGCTTACATGCCATGTCCCTATCTAATAACCTGCGGGTTCCTAGGGCGCAGGGATTGAAGCTTATTCATCCTTGTGTTTCTGGTAATTGCCTGGCAGTTAATAGGCAGCTTATAAACAGTTTTAAGAGAGAGTGAAAGGGGGAAAGGGAAATAAAAGGAGGGAATAAAAAGGATAGATCCCCTAAGGCTTTTCTTTTCCTTCTAGATAATAAACAAATATTGAAGATTATATTCAGGGTAAAAGGGCCTGGCTTTGTGGTCTAAATCAAAGTAATGAGCAATAGAATTTCAGGCTCAGTCATGGTGGAAGGTAGATGCAGGAAACGTGGGAAGAAGGAACTAAAAGGTCTTCATGATGTCTGTTTTTGGTGTGTACCAGCTGGACCAGCCACTCGCCTACCCATGCGAAGGGTAAGCCTGGCCACAGGCATGTGAAGTGTCATCCTCAGTAATGTGTGGTGGCTACCCTGTTTCTGGCTCACCTCCAACTGGGCAATCATGTGGAGAAATAAAAGTGAATGGAAAATTTAAAAGGTGACCTAATTCCCTGCTGAAAGCATTTCCAATCATAGGTCTGAATGCATTTTAATTATACCTGGACACAGGAGCCCTCACCCAGACATAACTGAAGTCCCGAGTGGACTGTCACTGTAGCTGTAAAGATTTGTCTAAGCTTGTGGTTATCTCAAGAGTCTGACATCACACTGATCATTAAGCAACAGTGTGGAGGCGCAGCTGGGCGTTTCCATGGCAACCTATGCTGGGTTTGCCTGCAGAGCTTGGTAACAAGAGCATTTTATTATGGGTCATTAAGGGCAAAAGGCTTCATTTACATTTTTTCCTGTAAAATCCTATTATTTCAGGTGTTACACTCCATCAATGCTGCTCTTCCAGAAGAAATCATAGAAGTGGGTTATTAGGCAGAGAAACAATAACAAGCTTCAGGTAAACTGTAAACCACAGTGTTCTGCAGATGAAAAAGCACTTCACAATAGGGATGTGGGTTTAAGAGGCATCCAGCATTCTCTGAAGACAAAGAATTCTTATTCTGAAAAGAGAACCATCTTTCTTGTTATTTTCTGTTCCGCAGGCCTGAGTCATGCTTTAAGAATGGTTGATAAAGATTCTTATATTAAGGATACGAAATAAGTATCAACAAATCTGGCTCTGTTGTTTTATGCTTTAAGTATTATTTTATTGTGACAACAACACTTAACATGAGACCGACCTTCTTAACCAATGTTTAAATGTACAGTACTGTATGGTACAGGTACAGTATTGTACAGCCTTCTGGAATTTACTCATTTTGCTTCGGTTAAAAATTATGCCTGCTGATTAGCAACACCCCACTTCCCCTTGCCTGCCCCTGGCAACCACCATTCCACTCTTTGATTCTGTGCATCTGACTATTTTAGATACTCCACATTAGGGGAGTCACATTCTAATGACTTGGCCTGTTTCTTATCCTCACCAGGCACTGAGTCTCTGGTGTCTTATATTCCAAACTGCCTTTCTTTCCCAGCTCTACCAAATCCAGGAAATGGTAGCTTCTGTCAGCACTCAAGTACTTAAATTCTAGAAGGCAAGGAGCCTCTCCCTTGTTTATCTGTGCTTGGGAGTAGGGAAATAGGCCTTCAAGCTGAGCCAGCATCTTTATAACAGCCCTGGCCCCTGGCCAGCACTGCAGGCTGACCTGGAACTGACGGGCAGTGATTGCCTTGGAGCTGTGATAACACCAAGTCAGCTTGAGGACAGGCCCCCAAAGGTCATTCATTCACTTCAGAGCTCCACCTGCTGCCTATAATGAAGGGTATCAGTCTACAAAGGTAATACCACAAATGCCACAGAATATGCTTTAGCTTCCAAATCCAGTGACCTAAAAATAGTTAATTTAGCTTCTTCTGAATGGTCACAAGTTGTCTCATGACCAAAAGACTTTGGGGGACTGGGGGGGGGGGCTTGCATCTCAAGATGACAGCTGAGATGTGGAGATAAATGGGGAAGGGCATAATCCTTACTGAGTTAATTTAGTATGGTCAGGAATAGGTGACATGTTTCCCTGTTCAGAAACCCACTTGCCTAAATGAGTGGAACAATGGGCATGTCATTGAATTAGTCATGATTTCACTGGCATTTTACACTATCCTCCAAGGATGGAGGTAATCAATTTCAGATGACCCAAAGTGAAGCACTGGCTGGGAGTGGGTGATTGCCAATGCTTCGCTTAGAGAGAATAGTCGGATCATACTTAAAAAAACAAAATACAAAATTTTTCCTTCTCTTAATGGCCACCAGAACTGTTAGATATATAAAAAGTAAATTTTTGAGTCAAATTCCAATTTTTTTTATTTTAATTTTTATTTTTTTTCAGTGTTCCAAGATTCATTGCCAATTTTTAAATATAGAGTTAAGCTATGTCTACTCTGAACAGTATGATCTCTTCTTAGGGTTAAATGACACAAGGCAGGAGACAGGTGAGTGAAGGCAAGCCAATGAATGTCCTGCGATGTATTTCCTGGTGAACAGAAGGACCAGGGAGGTAAATTTCTTGCAGACTTCCTGTCGAGTTGTGTGAATCAAAACACAGCACCTCCCATATACTTTCAAGCCCAGAAGATACTCTTTGAGGGTTATGATGGAGAGATTACTTTACAAATTGCCTTTTTTTTTCTTGCCCCAGAAAAGGGGATCATTCTAGTTTAGATTTGCAAAATGAGGCTGTATTGCAGATAAACAATAGTGGATATGTAAACACTCGGTGTATGTGGAACAGAGGTGAAATTCAAGTTTAACTTGTGCTTTTATCCCAGTGATTACCTGCTACTAAAATGGTTGGGGCTACGTAAGACATCAAACATCCTTTTAAAAGGATTCTAATTCAGGAAGTGTGGAGAGGAGGGTGTGGGGAGGTGAATCTTCCAGCTCCATAAATCAATAAGTATATAATTAATTAGAGTTAAAAGGAAGCAAAGCTCTGAGGACAGGGGCTTTACAGGTAACTCCCAACAGTTGGATTAAAAGATTGGATTTAACCACAAGTTATTGTCCCAAATCCCCTCCTCACCACCAGTATATGTACATGTAATTCTTTTTTTTAATTTATTTACTTTTTTTTATTGTTACTTAAATTTTTTTTCCAGTGTTCCAAGATTCATTTCCCATTCCCCACACCCAGTGCTCCATGTAATTCTTATAAAGGAGTTACGGGTGAAGAACCCACATTTCAAATTTCCTTTATCTGGAATACATGGGATAATTTTTGTGTGGATTACTAAAATAAAATTTATGTGTGTAAATATTATAAACAGAAATACACAGGTCATATTTGATGAATACAAATATTTTAGACAGAATAATGACAAAGATAAGAGTGAAAAAATTTTAAATAAAACTCAATTCAATAAATTGGAAAGGTTTTAAAAATTTAGTGGTGGTGTTTACTCCTAAATGTGCTATTTCACTGTGTACTCTGGGCTTATAAATTGTAAAAAAGTTATAGTGATATGCTTTACCAAAAATAACAATAGATTAATATTATAATAGTTTGAGCAAAGTGAGCTAATTTAATTAACTTGCCTATTAGGTCCTAAGCTATTAAAAATAAAAATAATCCTGCTCTGAGTTAAAGGGCTGAGGTGCCTGTGGACATGTATTAGAGAAGATTCATCTCTTTTATGTGGTTCTCTTATTATTCTGAAGAAAACCATTATGACCACTTTTCCAGATCTGTCTATCCTCAGTTCCTGAAGAAATAATCACCTCATCCAGATTTGAAAGGCTGTTATATTTCATAGGACCTATGAAAAACCAAGAAGTGCTATTGAAAATGAAAGGCTTAATTATTTCAATTTTTTGGCAGAGACAGTTACTTGAGTGACCTTCTGTTCCTCCATTTTCCCCCAATGTTATAGCTATTTAGGAGTGTAATTTAAAAAAAAAATAATTGAAGTGTAGTTGACATATAATATTATATTCTTTGCAGGTGTACAACATAGTGATTCCACAATTACATACATTACAAAATGCTCACCATGGTAAGCATAGTTAATTCTGCCACTATGCAAAGTTAGTATGATGTTATTGACTATATTCCCTATGTTGTACTTTTCACTCCCATGATTTATTTATTTTATAACTTAATTCCCTTCCAATCTTGGATTGGATGAAATGGTCAAAACAGTACACTTATAAGACATATTTATGGGCTAATTGGGAACACTTCTCTTCAATGTTGATTAACAAAGAGATCTATAATTAAGATTCTGAGAGCTATCTATGCAGAGGAACAATTTTGTAATGTTCATACAGGGCC